>WEDG01007354.1:0-21574 GCA_017591395.1 Schistocephalus solidus
GTCCTCAGCAGGGGTCCAGCACCAATGTACCTTTCAGCAAGGTCATACAAAACTACTGTGTATTCATACAAACACAGTTGGTCAGATGAACTCACGGTCAATACTACAAGGATAACTCATGTAGGAGCAGAGAAGCGGCTGATTTCTCTCAGAGTGCGCACGTAAAAACACGTATGGTAGAATCTAAAGTTAAAATTCAAAATGTTTCATAGTTTCAAGTGCTGGGTGTTCAACTGCCCTATTTAAGTGCAGTAGATTACCTATTTCATGAAATGTTAACCAAAATTCTGAAAGGCGTTTTCGATTCAAAAACTACTTAGGTATGGTTGTTTTATGCATTATCGTGCAGCCAAATCCAAAGATATTTCAGTCACAATTTAATGCTGGCTCTTGAAAGAGCTTCTTTCTGACCGCCCGCCAAATATATGCTCCGTAAAATATGGCTACATACGTAGTGTTATGATCTCTCCTGGTACTTAAACGAAGCAAATGCTTAATCGACGGTTGCCCCAACCCCAACGCGGTAGAGCAATAGAACACGATCAGCTAGTGACAGTGTATTCCAAGCAAAAGTGACATGAATAGCTGCATGCATTTAAAGCCTCCCGTCCGTCCGTCCGTCCGTCCAATCAGCTTTAAGAGGAAGATAGATAAGAGCTGAGCGAAATTCTCGCGAACATGGATCGATCAGATCTGACGAAAGCTCCGTGGCCACAGTTACTGCGAAACATTTTCGAGCATCGTTTGTGGCATGCAGCGTGAGAAACGCGCGTGCAGGTGTGAGATGACTCATCGTTGGAATGAGCATTCCCAACACCCTCCTTCAAGTAGGTCAGTACCGCTTCTGATGCGGGTTGACCTGTATCGGCCGCGTTGTTCGGCCCAATCAGTTGGTCCGGCGTCTTGGGGCAGTTTGCGTTCTTAAGGCGCAGAGCCAGCAAATAATATTGTAGGTGATAAATCTGAAGAAGGTGCAGCGTTGCGTTCAGAGACCGGCTGATCCATCTTCATGGTGAAAGTATCCATCAGGATATCGAGGGGGAGTGATGACAATGACTCGGGTTCGGTTGCTTTACTGCAATGCCACCGTCGAATCTGGTTGTGGTGACGGACTCAGGTGTCGTTACCCACCCAGACATCGAACAACATGCTGCCTCTGTGCGCTGCTTCGGTAGCTTCAATCCAGTTTGGAAAACCAGCTCGATAATTACGAACGAAGACGGGCGTTCCGATGAGAAACTTGATGCGAGAGACCAATGACGTTAGCTGTGCGTACGGCACATTGTTAGGAACCAGCACATTGAACTTTGTGCGTACTTTTCGCCCAATTAAGACCTAGGCAGAAGAAACACCACCGGGGGTGCAGGGTTTGGAGTATTGCGATAAGAAAACAGGAATGCCTGAATGATCTCATACGTGGTCTCCTCCCCACAAGCTTTCAAGTGGGCTGTCTTGAATGTGTTGACAAAACGCTCCAACTGACCGTAAGAAGGAGGGTGATAGGGCGGAGAGTGAAGAACTGGATGTTGTGCTGGCGGCAGATATCATCAAACGCCGATGAGGTAAACTGGGAACCATTCACGGAAACCAGAACATCCGGTAGGCCGTGGTGACAGAAAATGCGTTGTAGGACAGCAATAGTGACAGATGTTGCTGCCAGATTCAGTGGTGCAAACTCGGGCCAGTTTGGGTAAGCGTCGACCAAGATTAGGTATGACATGCCATCAAGTGGGTCAGCGAAATCGGCATACACATGCAACCAAGGCTTATTTGGTGTTTGTCATTGTACTGGTGGTTGCTGAGACCAAATTTCGGCAGCTTTCTGACAACGGGAACAGCGTCAAACAAGTTTGTTGATGTCACTGTCAAAACCCGGCCACTAGACAAAACTGTGGGTAATGAACTTCATTCGACTGATATCGGGATGAGCAGCAGGTAACTGACGTAGGATAACAGGCCAAAGTGAAGAAGGAATCACCACATGGTCCGTGAACATAAGGCAAGAATCAACCACTGATAGCGATGATCGGCTCAGGAAAAAATGGTGAAGATGGCCAGTGAGAGCAGTGTTCGGTAGCGCGCCGGATGTCGGCGGCAGTGACAGGTATGCCTCGAATAGCATCTGAAAGTTGACGGCGCATATCGTCCTCAATCGAAATGGCAGCAATCACGGTGTCTTCTTTGGGCTAATGATGATTGCATTTAAGGCGGGAAAAGGCGTCAGCCTGACCAAAGTCAGAAGTTTGGCCGTTGTGAATATCAAAGTCTTAACCGATAAGAATATTTGCCATTTGTGAAGTCTGCTGGCTTAATAGACCGAAATGCCCTTCTTCAAACCGGAGATTAACAGCAACGGTTTATGTTCCGTCAACAACGTTGAATGACAACCATACAGCAACTTTTGGAACATCTTGACGGCGAAGATGATGGCAAATGCCTCTTTCTCGATTTGGCCACAGTTCTTCTCCATAGGAGTTAACGTGCGGGACGCGTGCATGATCGCTTTTTAAAACCAATCGGGAAAAGTATGCATAATGACAGCACGCAATCCGTGATTGGATGCGTCTGCAGCAACGATGATCCTCAGAGTACGGTTATAGTGCGTGACCAACAGATTTGAAATCAGCATCGACTTCTGCTGAACAAAGGCGTTTTCATAGTCAATGGAACAGCACCAGGAACATCCTTCAGCAGCAGATGGTTGAGCGGGGCTCGTAAGTAATGCAGCGACGGTAGGAAGGCGATATAGCAGCTGATCAAGCCAAAGAACGAACGAAGTTGTGATAAATCCCTGGGTGCAGGTATTCGTTGAATGACATGAATATTTTCGGGATCTGGATGGCGACCAGTTGCGTTAAAGATGAAGCCGAGGTACTTAGTTTACTCCAGGAAGTATTGGCACTTGTCAGCCCTCAAATGGAAGCCATATTCCTGCACGCGTTCAAGTACTGCACACACTTGGTTTGGGAGTTCAGTAGGGGAGCGACTCATGATGCTTATATCGTCAAGGTACCCAGCCGTACCCGGAATGCTGGAGAGCATTGCGTTCATCGTTTGCTGATACAGAGCTGGGGTGGTTTTTGACACCAAAGGGCAGCCTAGTGTACTGAAACAGAAGCGGCGAGTGTTTATCGCCAACAATTCGTGCGACTCTGGAGCGACTTTTATCTGCAAGTACGCATCGGCTAGGTTAAATTTACAAAGCAAGTGCCACCATTCAGCAGGGTGAACAGATCAGCAGGGACTGGCAGATGATAGCCTTTTGGTGTCAGGGTGACATTACGACCAGTGGAAAGGTCAGCACATATACGAATCGGGTCACTTGGCTTTTTAACCATAATGATTGGAGCAGTCCAATCGGTCTAGGCTCAAAATGACTCACGTTGGTCTACATCTCCGAGGAGAACAATCATGATCAATCTTTGCACAGCTCCTGCAAATAACCCGTAACTTAATATATTTTTCGTGGTGTTCACCAGAACATGTAGATGCCGGATTCAGACTGTGCGCAAATTATTTAACTGCATTGCATCGCACCGATCACACAATTTTTTCCCGTCCGCATATGAAAGAGCGTATCAGGATGACCAGAAGCCCGTTGGGGCTTTTTTGGACAGACGCTGCCGAACTTGGTTGGATTGAAAGTCGGATGATGGTCAACGTTTTTCGAATATAAGTGGTTTTAAAATGAGCGCGCAATATGACCTAATGGTTTGGCGAAAATTTTAAGGTGGCATGGGTAATGAATTCTTAATAGTTCGTTGGGGAAAGGAGGCATATAAGCCATTATTTAGAGGCGGCCTTTTTAATTCCCGATGGTCCTTCCTCGGGTTCAAGGAGAAAGCACCTAAGAAAGGAAGAGGAAAACAAAGTTTAATTCAATTGGTTTACAGATAAATGTACAGTCTTTGCTTAAAAGTAGACAGGTTATTTGATAAACGTTTATCGATTGGCACGTAGTTCCAAAGAAAGCAATACATATAAGCAAAGAACAATATGTCGAGGATATAGGAGGCGGTATTATCAGTGGAAGTTTACGAAGTTTCTATGGATGACTATCCAGGGTAAAGTGTTGAATTAAGGGAGGAATTTTAGGGAGGTCTATAAATTATAGAATAGTTAGCTGACACATATTCGAGTACGAGGTAGTTGAATGGGTCGAATATAAGAGTTTCCGAGTAAAATTTCATTGGACCTTTTCAGTTTTGGAACGGCTACAGTCGGTCATTTAATAAAAAATCGACAGCAATGTTCAATAATGGGAAGAAAAACATTGGATAAAGTCTACATTTATTATCAGGAAGATATAAATTATAAGAAATACAGCCACAAATCTGGGCAGCTTCGACCGATATTCTATCGGCATGAGGCGACAGATTTTAATTATTAGTGTAGCTTAAACCTATGTCCTTGATGATGGATCATTCAGTCATAGCGGTGCCTTGAAATAACTGGTAGTGGTAGACTGTCTAGCCCGAAGCACATGTAAAGCAAATAAAAAGGTGAGAATTCCAATTGACACGTTGAGATCCACGTGAAAAGACCAACCCTCTCTGCATGGATTTCTTCTAAGCATCGTTTGGCCAAAGATTGAGAGAAGGAATATATGCATTTTAGATCGTCCGCATAAATAGTTAACTTCTCATGCAATATCCTTTATGCAAAGCAAAACGAAAGAGGAACTAGCACGGTGCCTTGAAGGACACTACTTAAAAAAGGAGTCTCAGCTGAAAATGAGGACCCCACTGAGACCTATTGTTTGCGATTACTCAGATATAGTTCAGAATAGCTCAGTATATTTAAGGGTAATAGGAATTGCTTTTGAAGTCCCTTTTGATATAAAAATAACTGCAATATTGCAGTCAAAATACACGCCATTGCCAAGTAGGGAATAACATATAAACGTAGAATTAAATTGATTTTAACAGTCGAATCTGGGTACTTTCATCCCAAAGGTCCGATGATTACCGATATCAAATAATAGATATCACCGTTATCTGTATGTATGTGCAAAGCTTTTGTATGATGAAGCAGTTTCTTCCGGTAAGAATGAACGGAAATTGGAAATTAAATATGAAAACAGTTTATGTTCGAATGTGCTGGTCGTGTCCACCCATAAGACATCCTCTGGGTGTTCGATCCAGGCACTGAAAACTCGTTGCGAAAGCGAAGAGTGACGAACATCCAAATTTGAAAAGGCTCATCGAAGGAATTTCAGTTAAAAAAATCACATGCTTCGATAAAGTAGTGAGTTACATAGTCAAATAGATAGAAAATAGTTTTTAAACACTGGAATCTAGGCACAGCCATCCTGAAGGATCGAAGATTACCTATATCTCCGTTATCTGTAGGTATGTGCGAAGCTTTGGTGTGAGGAAGCAGGGCCTTCCTGGAAGAATGAACTGTATTTTTCAATCAAATGTTAATCCAGTTTATATTTGAATGTGTCTATCGTGTCCACCCGCATGACGTACTCTGGGATTCCGATCAAGGCCCTGACAACTCGCTGCGAAAATGAGTGGCAACGAATGTTGAGGCAAGATAATGTTCCTTAAAGTTTCAGAGAATTCCCACGCAGGTTAGTTTTTGTGGCAAAGAAAATGGTCTTCGAAGTGCATAACACAGTCCTGATTCCTTACAACCGGTATTTCTGTACGAGATCGCCTTGAATCTACCTGTACTCAAGAGGAAAACGTTTAAGATCATCAAGTCTGCATTTGTTTGATAAAGACTTTAAACGCTTCACGACTTTGGTGCCCTCCTTTGAACCCTTTTCAGCAGTTTGTAATATTTTTTAGCCTCGATTGCCAGGCCTGAACAGCAAAACCCAGGTGGGAACAAATAAACGTCCCGTATATTTTCCACATATGTCCTTATCAATGTCTATGAAAGTTCTTTTATTGGCAAACAGGACATTTGACGGTGGGCGGTGAGCGGTGGGCTTAAGGGAAGACAATACGGTTATTCCTAAGTCCTTTTGTTCAAATAAAGTTGACAGCCGTCAAGATCGTGTGCATAGGAACCACCAATTATTTGTTCACTAATTCGGACAATTTGAACTCATTTAGCCCTTCACTAGGACAGTTCCGGACAATACTGTTTCAACTGCACGTACGTAGTTGCTCCTGTTCATATGGAATATTTCTTGTGCGTAAAGTCCTCGTTAAACGGTATCGAATTGGAATTTGGTTTACCATTTTATTCAAGTTGACTACGCAGCCTCTGCACCAATACAAAATGACAACCACTCAGGGGACCAAACGTGTACAACCTCGTAAAAATCTGAAGTTATCCCGGAGTTTCGACATCTCCAAACGAACAAGTAGGCGAATTTTCGCTCATATTGCTGTAAATTCTCGCCATACTCCAAGCCCAATCAGAATTTTTGGTTATACGCACAAAATAGAACATACGCATACGCAGTATTTTTTTACATGCATGGGCTCAAAGCAAGTTTTTGCTAGCAGCATTACCAGAAATGACATTTCCTTTAAAGTACAGCCTGGTGAGCTTGTTTCAGCATCCTGAACTGGCCCTTGATCAGTGTATACTTACAACCAAGGACAAAAGCCTGCTTCCAGTCTCCTGACCCAAACGAATTTTAGCTTCGTCAGCTGGCCTCGTTTTGAGTAGAAAGCAGTTTAAACATTCTGAAACAGTAGTTTTTAGCCAAATGTCCTTGGAAATTTTCACTTTTTGAACGGCTATATTCGTTTATAAAACCAAAGAAAGGACAACAAAAAGTACAGTGTGTGAAATGACAGAGAAGATTAGCAATTGTATAGACGCTAGTTAGCTGAAAATAAAGACAGGAAAATCGCAGTCCCTTGAAGTCATTACTCTTTAAAGTCCACCGTGGACAGACACCAACGCTATGTTTGATTGTTAGAGAACATAAAGAAGATTAATAGTCAACCTGATGTTGTTCTCATGGGTGACTTCAATGCACTTAGCATTCGATGGAGCGATCTGCAGGCGCAGTGTTCAAAGTGTTCCTTAGATCACCGTCTGCGTAAGTCAATACTTGAAGTTCTTCTCATCTAACATGTATTGAATCAAACAAGAGCACGTGGAGGACAACATGCTAATTGTTTGGATCTCGTCTTCACTAAATATCTTGACAGTATAGACGAGGTAGGCTGCCTACCTCCACTTCTTCGAAATGATCATGCATTACTTTCATGGGAGTATGGTTTAAATTCTGTGCCATCTACAATAAATGAAACCAGGCCCAAGCTATAGCAAGGAGTCTTTTGCGAGATGAATGCTAAGGCATCACGAATAGACTGGGATATTCTCTTCTCCGGTAATGTCACTGAGGACTGGAATTTAATTCACGAGTGTTTGTTGAATCTAATAAAATGCCACCGTCCGCCATCACAACTAAGGTTATCTAACAGACCACAGTGGCTAACAAGGGATCGAAACAGAGAAATTAACAGGAAAGGAAGGCTTTGGAAAAAATGTTTGCCCATCCGATGAATATTTAGCCTTGCAAGCATACAAAACTCAAAGGAACGAGGTTAAAATCTTGCTCTTCAACAGCCGAAGGGATAACAAGAAGGATTTACTCTAGCGAACAGTTCACAATCCCCAATTGCACTACAGCTATGTTAGAAAAGCACACGTGACAGGAACCCAATTCCTGTTATGAGAAACGATGACGATTTCAAGATATCCGAAATTAAAAACAAAGCTGAACTCTTTTCACAGTTCTTTTAGTCGATTTTCACCAGGAAAGCTGTTTTTGTTTCATCTTGTTACAAGACTATGGGAGCGCAAGTTATTCCGGATATGCTCTTTCGAGAAAAAACGGTATTTATAGAACTTAAAAGGCTGAAGGCATGCAAATCCCCTGGCCCCGACAAGATTCCAGCAAAGCTACTTCTCGAACTTGCTCGAGAACTGGCCAAACCGTTTCCCTTTCTGTGCAAGAAATCGTTCGATACGGGCATTCTTCGTACCGACTAGAAAACAGCCTACATTACATTGCTTCAAAAAAGCGTTAGTCGTGAATTTGCTTCAAACTACAGGCCTGTCTGCCTGACCTCAATCTGTTTCAAGGTTATGGAGAAAGTTGTCAAAATGTAATTGATGATAAATTTAGAAATCCGTAAACTCTTATCAACTGCACAATATAAATTTCGTAGCGGAAGATTGTGTGTTACGAACTTACTTTATACGATGTTAAGCTGGACATAAGCAATTGACGCAAAAGATCCTGTGCATACGGCCTAAATTGATTTCCAGAAGACATTTTATGGTGTTGCACACCAGTGTCTCCTTTAAAAGTTGAGCATATTTGGTATTGGAAGCAAACGTCGTACGTGGCTCAAGCATTTTCTCATTGGTCGTTCGCAAGTGGTCTGTGTAGGCGGATGGCGATCAAGGTGCACAGTCATCGAAAATGGCGTCCCACAAGTTTCAGTGCTCGGACCGACCCTATTTCTTTTGTTCATTTATGATTGTGTACAGGAATTGGACTGTAAATTTGCGATGTTTTTGGAAGATATTAAAATCTGGAAAGTGTTTCACAATGGTGCCGATGGAGACGATTTTCAAGAAAATGTTCGTCGATTGGACGAGTGTTCCCGCAAATGGCTCTTGTCCTTCAATTCAAACAAATGCGACCTGCTTCGTCTGGGAAGTCGTAATCAGGTCACTGATATGTGACCTTACTATTTCAATGGTATGCCACTCCGAGAAGTACACACACAAACTGATCTCGACATTTGCATGAAAGGCAACTTAAAGCATTCTACGCAATGTTAGAAGGTGGCTTAATCCGCCAATTCAATGCTGTTTGCTATCAAGCGGGCATTTAAAGTTTTCAATGGGCACTGAATTTCTAAATTTTGTGGTACGTTTTTAAGGCAACATCTTGAATATGCGATCCAATCCTGACGACTGTTAACCCAACAGGACTACAACATGCTCGAAATGGTCAGTGGTTAGCCACAAAATTATTAAGAGGTCAAGGTGAACAGCCATATAAGATTCGCCTTAAATAACCTAAATCTCTATCCTCTAATTTATAGGCAGTTGTGCGGAGACTTGATACAAACATTCTGTATCGTACGTGGCATGGATTGTGCCCTCCTATGTTATGAAGTTTTCCAATTTTACACTATGAATAATCTCCAAGGCCATTCATTCAAACTAAGTGTGCCCCAAGTGAGATTGTATGTGAGGAAGTATTTTTTAAACCAACCGTGTCGTGAAACCATGGAAAAACTACTTCGGTGATTCTAATATCCCAGTCTGTGGATACATTCGAACATCGGCTTGACAAACATATGCTGCAGCCCCACGAAGACTATGTGACAACAATACATTAACAATATCAATTAACCACGTAAATATGCTTGCATTCACTTGACTGTACTTGCTCAACATTGCTGCTTATTCTTCCGACTGTTACGTGACAAATAGGAATTTCAAAGGCGTAAGCGTATTTTCCTCAAATCCACTGAACTGAACTGACAGGGAATTTCCAGCAAGGACGTTTTGATGGGAATCACCCATCGCGATGGGCATCTTCGTTTTGAGCCGCAGTGAGACAACTTTCTAAAAGTGGAACTACATCTGCCATTTATCGGACCATTCAGGTTGGCGGTTGAGCCCTTCTTGTGAAGTCTGTTCAACAGTACTGCGTCGTTTTGCTTGCCATAACTTGATGTTGTCTGCAAACATGACTCCCGTGCTGTTCAATCCATTCATGCAATCATTGACATTGATTAAGAAAAGCAATGTTCCAAGAAGGGAACCCTGAGGTACACCACTCACGACCGGCATGGAAATTGATTTCGCATTACCGATGCACACGGACTGTGATCGGCCTATCAAGAATTTTCTTATAAAATTGAGTAAATTCCACCGTATTCCGGATTCACAGACTTTTTAGTGTAACCTGCGGTAAGGAACACTATCAAAAGGCTTCTTTTAGTTGATGTTCACTTCATCAACGCTTCTGCCCTCATATAATGACCCGGACCACTGTTCCATTGAATAGAGCACATTGGTCAAACAGGAGTGATTTCATCGAAATCCATGTTGGGCAATGTCAAGGAAGCTTTTTCCTTTGATGACATTCATGCAGGCCTTGTTGATAATCCTTTCCATCACTTTGCAACAAATCCATGTTAGGCTCACCGGTCAATAGTTTTTAGCGCTGGTTCTGGATTCACCCTTTGTGAGCTCCAATCAGAGGGGAGGATACCTTGATCAAAGGATGATAGGAAAATACAAGAGAGTGGATTAGAGAGTTTGATGGCAAGCTCCTTCGATACATTTGCTGGTATTTTTTCAGGACATGGAGACTTGGCATCGTTTAATGCAAAAAGCACCTTCTTCACATCTTCTTCTATCAAATCGAGGTCCTCAATGACTGTATCGTTACTACTTGTATAAAAGTCTGTTTGGTTAAAATCTGCTTCATCTTTAAAACAGATGCAAAAAATCTACTTTTGTGTTCTGCCTCACCTTGAATTTTCATTAATGTCTTTGATGTTTTCACCTAGCAACACTGCCACCATTTCTTTCTTCACCAATCGACTATCCATGTAGCTAAAAGCACTTTTGGCTTATCAACTGATCGTTCTATAATTTAAACCTCATACTTCGTCTGTGCTCTGCCGATATTTAAACTTATTTTATTCCGCTTTCTGTGAAATTCTTCGTAATGCATGAGTTGAGTTGTTGCTGCATACCTTCTCCAGAGTTTATTCTTTCGGTTCAGTTGTCTTTTCAAATCTTGCGTTAACCAACCAGGGTGGTTTGCAATTTTTTTTAAACGGGCAGTTGTGGTGAAAAGCGTCGTTGATAACGCCCCTGAAAGTGGTCCAATGTACATCCGGATTTTTGATCAGAATTGTTTTGCCAATTTAGTGCCGATAAGTCATTACTCATCACAGAGAAATTTGTATGCCAGATATTTAACCGAACAACAGTAGTCTCCGTTTTATTGGTGTGCAAACAATATTCCAAAAGCAGCATGATATGGTCACTTTTATCAAGCGGCGCGAGTGAACTTAATTCATGCACATCAGTTCAGTTCAGTTTAGTTCCGTGTATTTGAGAAAAATAGGCTTACGCCTTTGAAATCCCTATTTGATACAGAAAGTCGGAAGATTAGAAAAAGTTACAGTCAATTGAATGCAGGCAGATTTACGTGGTTCACGGATATTGTTAAGGTAAAGTAGTCACATAATCTTCCTGGTGCAGCAACATATGTATGTCAAGCCGATGTTTAAATATATCCACAGACTGCGACATTACAATCGCCTCAGGTAGGTTATTCCACGGTTTCAAGACACGGTTGGTGAAAAAATACTTCCTCACATCCAATCTTACTTGGGGCACACTTAGTTTGAATGGATGACCTCGGAGCTTATTCGCAGTAGCAAGTTGGAAAAAGTCATCACATAGGAGGGCGCAATCCATGCTTTACACGATACGGAAAGTTTGTATAAAGTCTCCGCACAACTGCCTATAACTCAGAGGATAGAGCTGTAGGTTATTTAGGCGAATCTCATATGGCAGTTCACCTTGACCTCTTACTAACTTTGTGGCTCGTCGCTGACCACTCGTCCAATCGATGGAGATTTTCTTGGAAATCGTCTCCATCGGCAGCATTGTTGATAACTTTCCACATTTTTATAACGTCCGCAAACATAGCAAAGTCACAGTCCAATTCCTGTACTCTATCATTAATAAACAAGAGAAAAAGGATTGGTCCGAGAACTGAACCTTGCGGAACTCCACTCTCGATGATTGTGCGCTTCGATCGCGATCCACCTACGCAGACCACTTGGGAACGACCGACGAAAACATTCTTGATCCACGTAAGAAGTTTGCCTCAATACCAAACATTCTTAACTTATAAAGCAGACGCTGGTGCGGAGCACTATCGAATGCCTTCTGGAAATCGATGTAGGCCACATGCACAGTGTATTTTGCATAGAGTGCTTTTTGTCCAGCTTTGCATAGTATAAAGTAAGTTTCATAACACATGATCTCCTCGGCCATTATGAAACGTAATTTTTATAACGTCCGCAAAACATAGCAAAGTCACAGTCCAATTCCTGTACTCTATCATTAATAAACAAGAGAAAAAGGATTGGTCCGAGAACTGAACCTTGCGGAACTCCACTCTCGATGATTGTGCGCTTCGATCGCGATCCACCTACGCAGACCACTTGGGAACGACCGACGAAAACATTCTTGATCCACGTAAGAAGTTTGCCTCCAATACCAAACATTCTTAACTTATAAAGCAGACGCTGGTGCGGAGCACTATCGAATGCCTTCTGGAAATCGATGTAGGCCACATGCACAGTGTATTTTGCATAGAGTGCTTTTGTCCAGCTTTGCATAGTATAAAGTAAGTTCATAACACATGATCTTCCCCTACGAAAGCCGTATTGTGCAGTTGATAAGAGGTTATAAATTTCTAAATAAATCATCAATTCCTTTTTGACAAGCTTTTCCATATCCTTGCAACAGATTGAGGTCAGGCTGACAGGCCTGTAGTTTTTAGAAACTGCACGACTACCGCTTTTGTGAAGCGGTGTAATGTGGGCTGTTTTCCAGTCAGTAGGAATTATTCCCGTGTCAAACGATTTGTGGCACAGAAAGGATAGCGGTTTGGCCAGCTCTCGAGCAAGTTCGAGGAGTAAATTTGCTGGAACCTCGTCGGGGCCAGGGGATTTGCATGCGTTCAGACGTTTTAACTCTTCAAAGACCGCCTCTTCTCGAAAGAGCATATCCTGAATAATTGGTGCTCCCATAGTCTGGCAACTAGATGGAATAAAAACTGCTTCTCGGGTAAAAACTGACTGAAAGAACTGTGAAAAGTGTTCAGCTTTGTTTAGAATTTCTGTTATTTCGAAACTATCATCGTTTCTCATTAGAGAAATTGGGTTCCTGTTTCGTGTGCTTTTTCTTACATAGCTGTAGAGCAATTTGGGATTGTGAACTGCTGGCTGGAGCAAATCCCTCTCGTTATCCTGTCGGCTGTTGAAGATTAAGCTTTTAACCTTGTTCCTTTGCGTTTTGTATGTTTGCAAGGCTAACATTTTATTGAATCGGCAACATTTCTTCCAAAGCCGTCCTTTCCTGTTAATCTCTCGTTTCAGTTCCCTTGTTAGCCACTGTGGTCTGTTAGATATCCTAAGTTTTGATGGCGGACAGTGGAATTTTATTAGGTTCAACAACCACACCTTGAATAAATTCCAGTCCTCAGAGACATTCCAGGAGAATAAAAGATCCCAATCCTTTCGTGATGCCTCAGCTCTCATCTTGCAAAAGTCTCCTCGCCATAGATTGGGCCTGGTTTCATTCATTGCAGGTGGCACCGAATATAAACCATACTCCCATGAAAGTACTGCATGATCACTTCGACCAAGTTAAGGTAGGTAGTAAAACTCGTTTACACTGTCAGGATCTTTAGTGAAGACGAGATCTTAACAACTAGCCTGTTGTGCTCCACGCGCTCTTGTTGGAAAAAATACATGTTGTGTGGGAAGAGCTTCAAGTGTTTAGAATTTAGAATTTAGAATTTATATTTGGTTAGCACCGGGAAGGTACTGTCTTAGCAAACATTAGTAACGAAATAAAGTTATGACAATGTGTGCAGATAAAATGTACAAATTCATTAATTGTCCTGCTATGTCAACAGTTAGCAATGTTTTAAAATTAATGGTGAACTAGAAAAAAATAGGCAGTGAAAAAAAACTCCTACCATGAAAATGGAGGCAGAGTTCAATAGGCCTTCATTTTCGAATAGAAGGTAGGAGAAAAAAACTGCTAAGGAAAAAATAGTCAGGTGGTAGAATAGGGTAATACTGCAGTAGCATTTCAGAATGAGATAATGAAACGTCGAGGTGATTCGTTCTTGATCACTTAGGCGTATGAAACAGAATCTCATGAAAACGCGTCATGAACTTAAGTCCTCAGCATCATAGGATCCAGAATTGAATTCTGATGATGGTTAGTATCCAAAGAAACCGCAGCATTTAAGACTGTGGACCACCGAATTTATACGTCCGAATGACGTCATCGTTTGGAGGACGGGTGATATAAGGAGACATTATAGTTCATGGGCTTCTCCAGGTAGCGTAAATATAGTTTCAAGAGGGTTACTCAAATTCCTGATGGTCCTTTTCTCCGAGTCATGGGGAAAGCTACTGGGAAAAAGATGAGGAAAATAAAAGGTTAATAGAATCAGTGTTAAGATAAATGTGCAGTCTTCGCTTGAATGCAGATAGACTAGTTAACGACCTAATTTCAATTGGCAAGTTATTCCAAAGAAAACTATACCTAGAAGCAAAGAAGAGAGAGCGTTTACACGTGGAGGATGCAGGGGAGGTATAATTAGTGCAGAATTTCTTAGGTTATAAGGAAGACTAACGGGGGTAATGACAGAAAGCTTTGGGAGAGTTGAACTATTATTAAGACGAAAAAGGAGACAAAAGCCTGCTTCAAGTCTCCTGACCCAAAGAAATTTTAGCTTCGTTAGCTGGCATCTTTTTGAGTAGGAAGTAATTAAAAGAGTCGGATATAGGAGTTTTTTGTGAAATTTCTTAAAACATTTTTAATTTTTGAACGGCTAGATTCGTTCATCCAACAGAAGAAAGGACAGCAAAATTCAAGAATGGGAAGTACAAACATACGATAAAGTCTTAATTTAATTTCAGGAAGGTAGAAATTATAAGAAATAAAGCCGCAAATCTGAGCAGCTTTGGCCGTAATTCTATCGGCATGAGGCGAATGATCTAATTTATTGGTGGAGGAACATTCAATCATATGGCAACCTTCAAAGATAAGAGGTTGCGGCAGCCTTACAGGCCCAAAACTCATGTAGCGACACTTAGTAGGTGAGAACTCCATTAGCCATGTGGAGCTCCAGGCCGAAAGAGCGTCTAAGTCGGAATGAATTTGTTCTAGGCACCGTTCGGTTGTAGAGTCCCAGCTTGGTCCCAGCTTGTCCGTTCTTCAACGAGAGAAAAGCATATTTTAGACCTGATTTTCACAAACGACATTGCTCCCCTCTTCGTTGATTTTAAGCAGGGCCTCTTCCAAAGTGACCATACACTAATTCACTGTTGCCTTCCGATTGTTTCATCGAAAAAGGTTAGTGCCGTTCGTACCTATCATGCTTTTGACCTCGCAGATATGAGCTTAATTAGTAACTTTTTTGACTCATTGGACTGGCAGAATCTCTCCTCCATGAACGACGCAGCAAGTCTTTGTGACTTCGTGTCAGTCGTTTCAAATAACATCCTGAAGCTTGTGCCAACCAAAATAGTCAAGCTCTACTGTCTCGGAATCAACCGTTCCTCACTTTCTTTTGCCACGACTAAAGAAATTGAAGAAGCAGTTGAAAGATCAATATACTAGTTCGTTATCTGTTCATCTAAGGATCGCTGAGATTTTTTTGAATTAGCCTCTAAGATTCGTCTTGCACATGACAGACAGAGGGAATCTTGCGCACTCAGTGAGCCAAACTCTGCAAAATCTGTTGCTCAACTGTTCCGCCGTCGATCCTCTTCTAAACGAGGTTATGAAATTCCTCCATTACTAAATTAAGACAAGAACTTCGTTCTGGAAGACTCTGACAAGGCAAAACTGTTTAGTGCGTTCTTTGCAAATCATCTTACGATGGAATCTGAACCGGTTCCGACGTTTCAGGAATGCTCATTGAATGTTATCAGCACTATTGATTTCTCCTTAGAACTAATTCGTAAGCAAATAATTCGTCTGAAAAACTCGCACTCTTCGGGAACTGACGGTATTCCAAACTCAGTTATTAAGAGAGTGCCGAGCTTTTCCCCGATTGCTTAGTCATGTATTCTCAGTTTATCTTTTAAACGGATTCTTTTCCTGACTCATGGAAGACATCTATTATTCTTCCTGTCTTCAAGTCGGGATCTCGTTCGGACGTAAATAATTATCGAGGCGTTCACAAAACCCCGGCTCTCGCAAAACTTCTTGAAAAAAATTATTTTTTTAATCAAATTCTCAACTTTTGCCAAGAAAATAAGCTTTTAAGCGACTCACAATATGGTTTTCTACCTGGGAGATCATGTGAAGTGTGTCACTTAGCTTTTCTTAACCTCGTCACTTCCCTTCGTAACGATCAACAGTCAGTGGTTGTCATCTGCTTTGACCTGGGCAAAGCCTTTGACAAGGTACCGCACAGACGTCTTCTAGTGAAACTGGAAGCCCTCGGCATCCGGCCTCCTCTCCTTGACTTCATTGGTTCCTACTTGTCTAACCGCAGCCAGAAGGTCCTAGTAGGTAATAGCTATTCGACGCCTCAACCGATCACGAGTGGCGTTTTTCAAGGCACCGTTCTAGGTCCCCTTCTCTTCATTCTGTACATTAACGAAATTTCAACTTTACTCACAAATTCACAAAATTTCGTTTACGCTGACGATCTCAAGTGCATTTATTCATTTTTCTAAAGACACTGCTAATAGTTGCGTTGACAAAATCAACACTGATCTACTAATGCTCTCACGTTGGAGCTGTACTTGGCAGATGGAATTTTTCTCCATCCAAGAGCAGTTTCATGTGTTTTGGCCCCGCCAAGCTTCCTGGACCCCTTAGTATTTCAAAAATAGTACACTTTTTAGAACGATCAACCATAAAAGACTTAGGTCTAAGTTTCACAAATAAGCTAGCATTATCGCCTCATGCAGATCGAATTTCTGCAAAGGCTGCACAGATATGTGGTTTTATATCACATAATTTCTTCCTTCCGGAAATAAAGTTAAACCTATACCGCATGTTTGTTCTTCCTATCCTCGAATACTGCTGTCCCCTATTTGGGCTGATGAACGCCTCTGACCGCAGTAAGATTGAAAAAGTGCAGAGGGTTTTTTACTTGAAAAACTATTTTCTCTTCCTGGATCCAGTTTCTCTTATACGGATAGATGCCAGTTAGCAAACATTAAATTTCTGTGGGTTAGAAGACTCGAAGCTGGTCTCTGCTTCCTGTTTCGCGTTAATTCTAGCCCTTATATCCCACGAATTAACGCTCTCACTCCGGTAAATCGACCCTATGCCACTCGTAATTCCTCCATGTTCATTTCACCACCCCCTTAGCTCCACAACCAACCGGTCTCAGTTTTTTTGCCTCCAAATATGCTTTCATATGGAATAATCTACCACTGCAAATTAGGTTGAGTCTTCGCTTGAATGCAGATAGACTAGTTTAACGACTTAATTTTTCAATTGGCAAGTTATTCCAATGAGTTATACCTAGAAGCAAAGAAATAGAGAGCGTTTACACGTGGAGGATGCAGGAGGAGGTATAAATAGTGCAGAATGTTCTGAGTTATAAGGAAAGAATAATGGGGTAATGACAGAAAGCTTGGGGAGATTTGAGCTATTATTTAGTCGAAAAAGGAGACAAAAGCCTGCTCAGTCTCCTGACCCAAAGAAATTTTAGCTTCGTCAGCTGGCATCTAGTTGAGTAGGAAGTATTTGAAAGAGTCGGATACAGGAGTTTTTGTGAAATGTCTTTGGACATTTCAATTTTTGAACGGCTAGATTCGTTCATTAAACCGAAGAAAGGACAGCAAAATTCAAGAATGGAAGTACAAACATACGATAAAGTCTTAATTTAATTTCAGGAAGGTAGAAATTATAAGAAATAAAGCAAATCTGAGCAGCTTTGGCCGTAATTCTATCGGCATGAGGCGAAAGATCTAATTTATTGGTAGCTTAAGCCCAAGTCCTTGATGGAGGAACATTCAGTCATAGGGCAACCCTTTAAAAATAACAGGTTGCGGCAGCCTTACAGGCCCAAAAACTCATGTAGTGACACTTAGAAGGTGAGAACTCCATTAGCCATGTGGAGCTCCACGCCGAAAGAGCGTCTAAGTCCGAATGAATTTGTTCTAGGCATCGTTCGGTCGTAGAGTTAGAGAAGGAATACACGCATTTGAGGTCATCAGCATAAATATAAGATTGAGAATGTTTAACTATCGATGAAATATCATTTATGTAAAGTAAGAACAACAAAGGACCTAACACGGTACCTTGAAGGACACCACTCACAATCGGGGTAGCACTTGAGTATGAGGACCCCAACTAAAACTCTTTGTTTTTCGATCAGATAGGTATGATCTAATAAAGTCAGTAAGGGGACTACGAAATCCTATACGATCAAAATAGATAACTACTACAGATAGATGATCATTACGAAGAGAGGTTAGTAGATTTAGAAGACATGTGGCAGGTTTCACAAGAGCGGTCCGGTAAAAAGCCATGTTGGGAGGATTTGAGAATTTGATTACTTATGCAAATCCGTAATTTGTTTTGCAATTAGTTTTCAAGAGTTTAGCAGAGGGCGTTTTATGAACACCGCGATAGTTATGAATGTCAGAGCGGAACCAGATTTAAAAACTGGAATTATAATAGAAGTTTTCCAATAATCGGGGAAGAAACCGTTTTCGAGAAATACTGAGAATAATTTGCTTAGTAAAGGTGGAAAATCTCTTAACTGTTTAATAAGTGAGTTTGGAATGTTATCAGTTCCAACCGAATGTGAATTTTTTAGGTGAGCTATTTCTTTTTGAATACTTGAAGGCGAGAAATTAATGGTTGTTAGAAGTGAATTTGAATTTGAAAGCAGAGGATTGAGGGAGTGAGGCTAGTTTCAATGGTAAAGTGGTTGGCAAAAATGAATTTAACAATTCTGCTTTGCCCAAAATCCTCTGTAACGAAATTTTTTGTTACAGTCAAGTAAAGCAACAGATTTGGATGAATTGGCATCACTTAGTGCCCGAGACTCCCTATGCCTATTAAGTGAACTGACAAAGAGCTTTTAAGACGGATCGTTAAGTTGCTTTCGTAATTTTTTAAGTCTGTTTTTGGAGAAAAATGTGGAACAGTAGAAGAGGCTGTATTTGAATTAAAAATCTTAAGCGGGATAAAAGCCTGGATTTTTTCTGTAAGGCTCTGCAATAGCTCATGGAAAAAGTTTGGATCGTTGATTGAAAAATATGCTATGCCAATCTAGAGTGCTTACGAAATTATTTATTAATTCATGGTTTGTGTTAGCAAAGTCGAGGTTATTGCATTTTACCCTCAGGCTTTTGTAAGATCACGATGGAAATTCATAAGAGGGTGGACATCATTTGTAAAAATTAAATCTAAAATGCTGTCATTTCTAGTCACTGAACTAACCAGTTGGGACATGTTTGAAAAATTAATAGTATCGACCAATTTCTGAAGTTTTGGCGAGGAATTTGCCTGCCAGTCAATGTCTGGCAGATTAAATCACCACGATTATTTTGACATCAAATTGAGTCTCTGCAACCTAGACAGCCAATTACCGCTATTGTGCGGAGGATGACTGAAATGCTCAGCTGAAAAGGAAATGTACAAAGGATGACTTAATATAAAGAAGGCAACCACCGCCACGTTTTTCAGCGCGGTCTTTGTCGGTACAAATTGAAATTATCTATAGCAAGCGTCGAGTCAGAAATAAGAGAGTGAGCCCAGGATTCAGTGATGCACAGCACATCTGGATCAAGCTCAAAAAGCTACTGTTTCTAAGCTCAGCCATCTTATTTACAACTGATCTCGCATTGAGTGAAAACTAAACTGAGCGTATTCCTGAGGTGCAGGTTACGCTCATTAGTATTTATACAAACGGAAGCTTTGGTGGTGGAGAAGAAACAAAAGGTGGGAAACAAAATTGCTCTGGTCTACAATTTGTCGAAATGTTACTGTTAAAAGAACTGAGATTATTGTACAACGGCATATTTGGATGAAAACCATGGAAGCTATATTGTGGCGTGGGAAAGATAAAAACGTGCATTTGAAAAAGGAATAAATGATTTCGAAAAACTGTTAACATAATTAGAAGACTTAATTATTTGGGGATTTTGGACACTTGGGTTGGGAAAAATGCTAACGTGAGCGTTCGCATCTGTTGTAGATGCTGAGGTGTTAGCAGTTTCCATCGGTAATGACATAACTGATTTTGACACCTGGCTTAGCAAATGACTCAGATTTACTGGGGGTTTTCTTAGGTTTACTAGATTTGACAGCTATAGCAGGCGTTTGCTTGGGAGGGGAAAGAAGTGGCGTTGACACGATTTCACTCGAACCAGGAACAAGGTGAACGGGTAAAGATTCAGTGGAATCGAAATTCCTGTTGATCCAACGTAGATGTAGACCTAGGCTTGTTGCTAATGAGTGAAACCCGACGTTCCATTGGTTTTATCTCTACAGATAAACAGCTTGTTTTTCTTCAAATATTGAGCTGAGTGCTCATGCTTAGAAAATAATGTCCACTTCAATCGCCAAAGTTTGACCAGAATTGGCGGGTTTTTGCTACGAGAAGACAACCTTTTAGCTTCCGTGACTTTAAAGTTAAAGCCGCATGAGTAAAAAGAAAGTTGAAACTTCTCTTATGTCGGTCATATGACTCAGTACTAACCATGTTTATAAACGGCCAAGTTTCGCATTGTTGAGAAGTGAGAAGACAACTTCGTCAAAATGGTACCAAGGATCGTGAACAGAACCATATTGAGACATAAAAAAATAGTAAATTTTCCAGGGCTTCAAGGTCTAGTTTCTTCATGATTTACAGGGTGGGTTGCTCTAGTGGAAAGTTTTTACGCTAAGAGGATGTTGCGTCTCAGCTGTGACTGAGCTTTCATATTCAGTTTAAGATATCAGTATTTTTAAAAGCGATAATACGAAAGGAAAATATTCACTGGTGACGTTTTGCGTAAGAAGAGATGCAATATTTGTTAGGTATGTAATAAGATATGTAACACGTCACCTGTCATTTCTAAATCTATTAATATATCTTCGTAATGATCATCTTTCTGTGGTCGTTATCTATTTTGATCTTAGCATGGCCTTCGATAATGTGCCTCATAGGAAACTTATAGTTCAGTTAGAAGCTCTAGGACTTGCATAGCCCTTACCGATTTCATTACGTTATATCTAACTAATCCGAAGCAAAAGGTCTTTAGTAGGGGTCCTCGTTTTTCAGTTGAGACCCCCTATTGTAACGGTGCCCTTCAAGAAACCGTGCTCGGGTCATCTTTTGTTTTGCTTTTACATCAATGATATTTCATCAGTAGTTAAACACTCAGTAATTTATTTATGCGGATAATCTTAAATGCGTATATTCCTTCTCTAAATCTTCGTCCCAACGATGCTTAGAAGAAATTCATGCAGACTGGCTTGCTCTTTCCACGTGGAGCTAAAGAGGCAAAATCGAATCTCTCACATTCTAAAGTGTCGTTACATGCGCTTGGGCTTGACAGACTACCAAATTCAGTTATTTTTCAAGGCCCCTTATGACTAAATGTTCCAGCATTAGGACTTCGGTTTTAAAGCTACACAGAAAAAATTTAGATCTGTTGCCTCATGCCGATAGAATTACGGCCGAAATGGCTCAGATTTGTAGTTTTATCTCTTATAATTTCTTTCTTCCTTAAATTAAATTAAGACTTTATCAAATGTTTGGCCTTCCCATTCTTGAACATTGCTGTCCCTTCTTCGGTTTAATTACCGAGTGTAGCCGTTCTAAAATTGAAAA
>WEDG01007356.1:0-36873 GCA_017591395.1 Schistocephalus solidus
AGGGCCGGAGAGCGTGCGCGCATTAAGAATCCCCTTAATTAGCGCGTTGATCTCATCCTTCCAGAGTATAAAGTCACGCTATTACCTGGGTTAAATTGGCGGGGTATTGCTTATCCTCTGAAGGTTGCAGAGACCCATTTTTCTTTAAGGGTAGAGTTGAAGGGGCTGCCTACTTATAAATGTTGCGATTTGACATCATATTATCCACTAGCAGCCTGGCCTTGGATTATAACCGAACGTTTTAAAATGATGGAGCATCACTTCCTTACCACATCTAACCCGAAAATTGACTGAATTATCGCTTCTATCGCCGACGCATGGGCGGGAATCGAGCCATAGAGTATCGACGGAGAGCACCATATCTATCTCTTTGAGGTACTCCGAGGAATGTGGCCTATGCCTCAAAACCGCAGACCGTAAGCGCCACTAGCAAGTAAAACGGTCTGTAATGCTATTCCACTGAAGGTAATACGAAGGGTACGTGACAGTGCTATCAAGCATTGTTATATACCTGGTAGAAGATGGTACCCACAAAGACAAGGGACACCGAAATGACCATTTATGGTTTATTGGCCATCCTCAGCCAGTCTCCCTAGTCTTTATCAGTACCATCTTCTGCCTATATCACTAGTCGCTATTCGACTGCCTGCGAGGGCCCTAGATTGAGTTCCAAGGCACAGCGGGACGAGCATTTTCCCTAACCAGTTCGGTGTGCACCGCGATATGATAGTTTATATTCCCGATCACAACCGACGGACAACCGGCCCGTAACTCAATGGTAGAGTGTTACACTCCATAACCAAAAGTCGCCGGTTCGAATCTCAGGTTTTCCACACCTGAACTTCGGTATGTCTGGCTGATTATGGATAATAAGCCAGAAATGGACATTCCGGTCTCCCCTGTCTTTGTCGATTTCACCCTACCATATACATATATATATATATATATATATATATATATATATATATATATATATATATATATATATATATATATGGGGAAGTGGAACAGAGAGTGAGGTAGTCTTAGTGAAGTCTGCTCTCACTATAATCCAGCGCTGTGGAGCATATGGTGGACATCGTCGAAATCGACGGCCGAACTCTCAAGTCACGACTAACCAGCAAGTTGTGATAATTAAGGAGAGCTCCTTAATTACTTCTAGTGGGAAAAATAAGCTCTAGGTTTGAAATCGATAGATATGAGAATATCCTCCCTCTCTCACAAACCAATGACTTTTACGACCTTGATGAGATTGGATGAGCCAAAAAGGTGTTCGAAGGTCGGAGTAGTGAGATGGGCCAAGTAATTTGCACTGAACAACCATTGCAGTCTGACCCTCGGTTCATAGAAGGGCCGAGCATACCCGTCGGCTGGCGGCCCTAAACGCCACAATTTCTAGCACCTCATGATATTTTACGACACAGCATAATTATTTAGCGGTTAAGGGCCTGAATGCCACGAGGTGGGAACCAACCACCTTTATAGGGATTCAATCTACTTGCGGCCTATCCAAGTCTACCTTCTCGGTATGATTACAGAAACTGTCAAAGATTTTGAATAGCCGGGAATACCGTTCAGTAACGGAGACACGCGAGGGTTGGAATTGTTTATAGGCCCTGTCCACCCCCAGCCCCGATGCGACAGGGGAAAAGGAAAGGTAAATACTCCCGTGTCTTAACCCTAACACTAATTCAGATTTTAACCGTACCGCTAATCTTAACCCAAATATGCCTGGAATTTAGTGTAAAACCACTGTATTTTTGGCAGTTACTGTTTCTGTGTTATGTCGGAGAGGAATCGGGGGAAGAGGGAGGGACATGTAGGCGGTCCCAGCCCTTGAGTGTACGACTAATTCGTGTGAGGGTAGTCCGCCGGGATTTATATATTGTTAGTCTACCTCACTGTACTTCTGTTTAACAGAAACATTAGGTTCGGTGGTGGCAGGCGCGATGTAAGTAATAATGCCACTAAAACGGGTTCTGAAGCTCTTCATTTTTCTCATCGGGGACCTCCAAAGCAGTGGGCTTTATCGGAAGACGTAAACGGGCACGATTCTCTTCAGCATTCATATCCTACTTGTGATAATTTTCCCCATTCCTGTCCAGCCCGAAAGGACCCCGCCTTCAAGCTTCTATGCACCTTGGGAAACTCCTAGATTTTACCGATAAATTCGTCATTGAGGTAGGTAGACAGTTATAAGTCCAGCATAGCACGCGACACATCACGCTCGTAACCAGTGCATTCGGTCATTTTCGTAGAATTACGCAGCTATTATCTGTCAGAAATGAGAACCAAGGCATATCCTTGTTATCTTCTTGAGCTCGAGATGCGAGAGGGTGGTTTATCAAGATCTTGCATCCAACGCCTGTATTATGAAGATGAGTTCGACTACTAATTCAGATACTGAACCTATGATTACCGACAACTCCTTTCGCAATTGTATAGTCTGCAGTGAATCATTTAATCAAGTCAATAAATATGACCGGAAAATCAAGGTTCTCAAAAATCTTGCCCTTCGTTTTTCGTCCTCGTGGGCGATAAAGGTGACTTCTAAAAAGGCTTTCAGTTTCCGGCAAGTTCGCCAACGATGGCATGGATGATTCCTGCAGAGCATCCTTCTACATTTCAGTGGCCAGTACAAAAATGCATTTTATGTCTCGACTTCATTCACTTGTCTTTCCTATGAGAAGCGGCTGTCGCGGCAGCTACACCCTGGGCAGACCCTAACCGCCAGGCAGACCGTCGTTGTCGGCGATTTCCACCGTGTTGCACAGTACGGTGATCGCAGAGACGGTGAATTACCCTACTTAGCTGTTCCATCTTGAAATTCGCTTAAATCACTGATAATACGGAAAAACGGGTGTGAAATTCGACCTATGGTAACCACTGAACCACATTACGAAGGTGGATCTGTCATGGTAACTCTTAGTGCATATGTACACAGTCCTACCTCTTCCTTTTGAGTAGTTAAGCCTTGCGCGTTAGCATTCTATTTTTTTTCAAATTTTCGCCTTCTACAGTTGATTAGAAACCGTTGTTATACGAGTCTCCTATTTACCCTCATTTTGGGAAGGAAGTCAAACCATTCTGCATCCTTCAGTAATTCCTTCATGGTATGGCGCATAAGAGCGCAGTTCATGTGACGACGTAAACTTTTAGGGTACTATTAAATTAACATAGACGGGACGACTGCGTGGTTAGGTTCTACTGGTATCTTTTCGAGGAAACAAAAGATTTCGGTGGACAAAATGCATGTTTAACGAAACACGATGCAACTGTTACCTGGATATTTTGGTAAGTCGGATGACACAATTGTCACTGGGTTTGGCGCGAACATTTCGAAAAATTATAGATAGTTAACAAGCAGTGCGGCAATGTGCAAGGTGACCATGTAAAAAAATATCTACAACGGTTAACCGAGGGATGCTAATTTTCGTAGTATCGTATCAACTGTAGCATGTGACGGCATGAACGCACTATGTGAGCCAACTCAGGAAACGAAGGGTAGGTCAACGAGTAATATTGTACCGGTAATAGCATTTTATGGATGGGGCTAAATGAGCAAAATTTCACAAGTCCACGTATCCAAGACGGGATAAAGGAAGACTAGCAGGTCGAAACCACACGGCATAGGTCGTTGCGCGTGCAAGTTAGCCTACCCCTCATATGAGGTTTGAGAATGCCAAAATCAAAAGTCACCAGCTTTGTCGAAAACCCTACGCCGGTGGTTTAGGGATAGGCCCAGATCTTTCCATCGACCCAATGATTAAGCTCACACAACATTTCAGTTCAGGCGTTTGGAGCGTTGGCTGTACTCAAGGTTAGTTCTTCACAAATGGATCGAATGAAAGATATTGGCATATCCCTAAACCGCCGGTGTAGAGCTTTTTACGAAACTGGAGACTGGATTTTGGTTTTCTCAAACCATATCGGGGAGGGGGGTAGGCTAATTTGCACGCAGTGCAAATTATGTAGCCTTAAACGTCACGACAATAATGCATATTCTCGAGCATTCTGAGTAGAAATAAATATCCACAGATGATTCTGCAGTTTTCCTGCGCCCAAGGGGAGCGCGAATGACTAATGACCGAGGTGCAAGCAAGTAGACGTCGATCAGTTTAACGTACGGTTTGGTAACGAGGGATTAAGAGACAAAAACGGCCAAATAAGCAGTAAGGCTGGATCAGGGATCCCGACAAGAAAGTGTCCAAAAGAGTTCCATTTATAAAAAATTTTTTATTCAAAAGGCGAATTATACAGAGGCAGTTGAAATGTCGGAGAGGGAAAAGCAAGACCGCACAGGAGTCGGCCTCATTTAACTAACTATCTCCATGGTTTCACGTTCCTCGACGTCCTCGTCTTCCTCCTCAACAGCGTCCTCTCCCTCTTCCTCCTCTTCGTCCTCCAGATCATCAGCTTCACCGTCAGTATCAGAAAGTCGGGACATAGATGCGAGTTGCTAAATATGAAGATAGTCAGGAAGCGGGTACTGGGAAACAATTTGGACGCTGTGGTAAGTATACATGTAACGAGAAAAGATCCTGTCATCAACACATAAGCAGATCAACTACAACGTCAACCGAAGAGATTATAAGGCACGGTTAAAACGTGAAGGGGCCTATGAATGTACCATAAGGGTCACTTCAAAGACTCGCTCGTCTAACCAAATCACGGTACAGAGTACAAGCACAACTAGTTTCTTACTTCAAACGCAGTTGAGCGTACCTGTCTAGTTGACGGGAACGTTACTTTGTGCTGGAAAAAATGCAAATTTTCAACGCAAGCTGTTTCAGACTGGTTTACAGTTAGGTTGGTTGTCTATATGACGGAAATGTGACCAACCAACTTCAATAACATTTCCAGTTATTGGTCCAACGTAATGGGCCTGTGTGGAAGTAGGGAATCAACGCGCAGCAGAGTACACGGGACGCGATTTCTCGGGTGCCGTCTGAATTAGCTAAACATCCTCCGCGTTGGCTGTATAATCGAGTAATACAAGTGTATGACTATTCGCCACATCTATGATTATTTAGTTCTTTCTAACGAGACCCTTGCACAAAAGGAGATTGTTCTTAGAACATGCTAGACGTACTATACCACCCGTAGTTTGGAAAAGGCGGCATAAGTCCCAATAAATCACTAAAAAGAGCGAAGATGTGCTATAAAAGACTTTTATTCACTTTAAGAATGACAAATAACGGTTGGTGCTTTTTAAGGAACAACTAGCAGGTAAATGGTCTACGTGTGGTTGGTGGACTCAGTGTAGGCCTGTAGGACTCTAATATACGCCAACCCTTTGCGCTCTTTGGTCTTCTAGCTTAACGCCTGGCGTACATACACATGCAAACCCCGCAATAGAGGGCATTACACTGCTGTGAATCAACCAATTCACTCGTTGAAGCTGGAAAAACACTCATCCTACAGTCACATAGCTTTTGTATGTCCCCGAGAAAACACTCTAGCGTTCTGTACAGAATAAACTTCTGTCCAGACTTGGCCCTGGTCGAGACAGCTGAGGTAAACCAGCCACTTTGGCCCTTATAAGAACGAATTTTCAAGGTGAAAGAACCAAGAAGACGGGAAACTGGCTCACGTACACAAGAATGTAAATTATGCTTTATTAACCTACATCCGCCGAAGTGTCCAGAATGGAGGAGAGATTGTCGTTGGCAGGTCGTGGACTACCCGTTGCGCGACCAGATTCCGGCCGAATTGGAGAACGAGAGCGACAATTTTGCGATGTGGATGAAGCGGTCCTCTCAGCAGAACTGACATGTCGGGGGGCCCGCGAAGTCATCCGACTGCTGGTCACACTCTTGGCAGACGCAGAGGAGACTACTCTTGAGTTTTTTTCGGCAGCACGGGTGGCCGCAGATGAGGTCGGCTCCTCCGGCTTCACAGAATCACCATTGCTGACTTTTTTATCATCCTATGATTTGAGGGATGGGGTATGAAAATAGGAAAGCTAAATAAATGCAACTTACAGGTGACACCATATTGACAGCATAGGTACTAGTTAAAAGCCCAGACACACGTGTTTCGCCGCTATTCTGCCTCTGCTTGACACAGCTACGAGGGGTCCGGCTCATGAGTGGATTCCCCAGCGGTACCTGTGCGCTTTCCTGTAGTTAAATAAATAGGAGAAAACTCCCTAAAAGACAACAGTCTATTCACTCATTCAGACTTTATTGACATCTAGGATAGGAATTTCGAAGTTTATTACGATGTCTGTACGATTCAAATATATTAACTGCCTTACGTGGAGGGACAAAAAATTGTTTGGCAATTATTAAAAGCAACCGTTAGCACAACGAGAATAGTTCTTCAGTGACACATCTTGGACAATACAGACTCTCTCTCTCTCTGACTGGATGAAAATCCTACAGAAAACATAACCAGAAAACGCATAGATCTGGAGGAGAACAGGAATGCGTAATCTGCTATTTTGCCAGCCACCTTGACGTGATCTTGCAACTAGAAGACGGTCGACGTGGTAAGAGTGTAGTGAGGCAAATGCTACTAAAGGTTCCTTTATTAGACACAACTTCATGGCGTATCTTGAATACTTATGGTCCTCTTCGGTCGTTTTGAATGAACTATCAAAGGATTCCGTGAATCTTCTAGCACTATTGGAGGAAAGATATTTCTTCTACAACCCTTCAAGAGCAGAGGGCCAACGAGCATGCAGTTTTGTAAATGAATGATCGAGAATGCTCAAAATAGATTAGGCCACACAAAGGACATCCCAGAGGGATGCTAAAACAATCAAGTGTAGCTTAAGCTATAGAGACCGGTCGGAATCGATTATATGCTGCCCCTACACCCACGGCAAAATATGGGGATAGAAGCGCCTGTATGCTAATACAAATGACCGTGTGCTAAATTCAAGAAATGATAAATATTCCAGTATCAGAACCCTAACAATAAGCTTGACTCAAACCTTCCCCGTAACCTTAAGCCTATCCTTAACCCTTATTTCACGGGAGCTTAGCACAAAGCCAAGGGTGAGGTGGGGGTATGAAATCAACCCCTACCAAGACCCGCTATAGATTGTGGTTGAAAAGGTTTCAACGTAATTGATATATTCAGTTCTCCCCTCGATCGATGGTCAGACTGTAATAGCTCCCTCTGAATTTGGTTTTTACAGCAGACCTCTTCTGGTTGACGTGCGTGGTGCGCGATTAGGCACTGGTTTAGTTTTTAACCCCTTACGCTTATGCCCATCATGCACAACAACACCCAGCCCCTTTCAACACGCCAACGTGTTCAACGCATATTCCGCACGTAAATCAGTCTTTTCGGATGTAATGCAGCAAAAGCCAGACTACCTCTACTGTTACATCCACAAAACACCTACCGTCAACCTTGTCTCAAACCCGGACACGTCTACATGGGACGGGTAGTTGAACTGCTTTCAGAGAGGGCTAGCTGCGATATATGCACGCTGTTACTGCCCTTTTAGTGTAACATGGCGAATGTGCAAAGAGAGGATGAGGTGGATGCAACAGAAATCTGCTTTATCACAATCCCTAATCGTGCACAAGTCCCCAAACGGCTCACTATGGGGAAGTTAGGACTGCCGTTTCTTACGAATTATGAATTATTATAATAAAGGATGCGGTCATGAATCTGGTGTATTTCTTGGACATGTACTGAGTAACTTGAGTTGAAAGGCCATTTATGAAATACGTATGAAAACGCAAACCAAAAATGATTTTTATCTACCTCGAGCACGAGCTTAATAAGCTACCATGAGAATACAAATATTTCTCCCATGCAATGATGTCGTAGCCTTTGCTTCAGAAAGATTCTATGATGCTGCCTGGTTAAAGCCGAAATTGAGTTTCATGTGCTTTTTAAGCTGCCAAAGCCGCTGAAGCCTCAGACCAAGCAGGGCATCTTGCGTTTTTTTAATGCTCGATTATTATCAAAGGACAAGTACGGCTAGTCACGCAATTAAAACATCGCATGCTAAGGGAGGCAAACGGTAATGCGATGGCCTTGGTTAACTTGGAGTAAGCGCCTTGGAAATGCCACCTAATAGAATATCTGCAGTTTCGGACTCCTTAGTCCATCCTCGAACTCTAATTTTTGATTAAAGTGATTTATGACATTATGCAGGACACAGTAACAGTTTTTCCTTAACTTTTTAAAAGAGCGACATTGCAGGAGGGTTCTGCAGTCGCAAACGACAAGACCCGCGTTACTTCACCGTGGCATGTTAATTAAATTATAGCTAGGGAGACATTTACTGAGTCTACCCAATTCCCTCTGTGGCAAGATTTATTGTGTTTTAATGGAAAGACGCAGTCAAGCCGAATTGAGATGTGCGTGAGCACGGTGGCTCGCCTAACTAAATCCACGTCAATCATTTACCGGTTCTTACATGCACACAAAACATACAGCAAACCGCGTCTGTGGTCTCTTGGCTAGAATAGGAACCTGACCCGACTAAGCTGGGGGAAGACAACGCTATTCAGTTAGTCTCTCGGGCCACAATTTATAGGGTATCGAAATAGCTCGAAGCAGGTTCTCGTTCTCTCTCCTTCTCCGGACAAGTACCAACACCAGTCGGTTCGGCGGCAGATAGGCGTGGGCACAATGGCTGAGGTGGATTAAAGCCACAGTCTAGCGCGCGCCACGTGCTAGCCTGGTTACCGCAGGTCTAACGTTACAGCGCAGGGTCTAGCGCACATCTTATGATACATCACACACCTTTTTAGCTAGTACCTGTGCTACCAGTGTGGTAAATTATTTAATAAGTTATACTACTGACTGCCTGTTGGCAGCTTGTGAACATTACACAGTGGCTGATGGACTTCGACCTAAATATTCATAGCAAATTTGGGTCTGTGCCTATAGACCTTGAATAAACTGAATTGCTCCAAGTTACACATTAATTTCTAAAGAAAGTAAAAAGCTGCAATTTCAAACCTGGAGTATCTACCATGAAGCACACCAGGAATGCTAGAGGACCCACTGATGAGCCGAACCCCTTGCAGTTTTCCCATACAGCGGCAGAATATCAGCGAAACACGTGTCTGGGCTGCTAGTATCGTAAATTATTTAATACATCATACACCTAATTAATAAGATCCAGGGCTTGGCACTTATCCTGCTCGAAAGCTCCATGAAAGAGCGCTTACAAGTCAAGAGGTAATAGAAGTGACGAGGTGAGTTCCAGAAAGCAATTCTGAAGAAAAAGATGTAATTGCCCGAACAAGAGGAGTGCTAGCCTGATATTTGAGATTATTACCGGAGCTCATAATCAAAAATGGTCGCAGACTGATCGCATCGAGTGAGAATGCGAAAAGTTAGCCCAATAATATTTTTGTTCCAGCGACCGCATCCTTTTCTTCTGACCAAGATTAAATATTAGGTGTTGCCTACTCTAGCCATGAAACTTTTCAGCCAGTATCTTAAAAATCTCGACGAAAGTCTTTTATCCAGCCCATGATGAGAAAAAAGTGAAAAAGAACATTGCAATTGGTTCATGAATAGGAAAGGTGTATATAAGTCCAACCCGTGTCACGCATTATACCCATGGTAGGAACTGAAAAGCGGATTACTGCTGTGCCGAAACGGATTTAGAGAGCACCGTATCGATGACCTTAATGCCACAAATCGAGTACAAAATCAAGATAGCCAAGTTCTGACATTGTGATCTTACAAACGCTAAACTACATCAGTAGTCCTTTTAACAGATCATAATAAGGAGCAGTAAGTAAACAGCTCTAATCAACTAGGTGAAATAATGCGCTCAAATCAGCACGAAAATCCGGTAAATCCAGGAATAGATTATGTAAAGGTAGCCCACGGAACACCGGGTTGCCAAAATAGGTTCGGTTACACACGAACGCACATGAATGTGCACTTTGACTAGTTACTAATCGACACAAGGAAGTGACGTTCAACGGAGGACTTCTGGTTCTGGTTAAGTGTCGGTTGTATTTCCCGGCAGAGGGAGGTCGAATCTTCTGACAGACTGGGGAAAAAAGTTTACCTCTGGATGTAACTTTTCTGTGAGGATGACACTTAGGTAGTCCTTGATAGGACGACCGGGTGGATTCCAGTTTGTGTAGAAGAACGAACAACGACGTGACAAAAGTCGAAGGGAACGCCAAGTCCATTCTTCACGATTAATCGACCTTAAAATAGAACGAAAAGGCAAGCATAACATGTACGGAAAGAGACTATAAGGATGCGTGGAAGAACAAGATATGCCTGAAAAAGTCGAAACGTATTCTTCGGCTTACAACAAAAGCGAACAACAGTAGGGATAAACTCAAGACAATCGTATTTTAGTTAGTGCAATGTGACTGCAAAGGCCCGCATTCTGAAAAGTACCCACGCCAGGGTCGCTATGGAGGTAACTGTCTATGAGGCCTAATTAGAGCTGAGAGCCGAAACATTAAAGAGTTACATACTACCAGTAATCGGTCTTGGAACATCCCAAGAGCATATACGGCTACATAAGTAATAAACAATGAAACTGTCACTCGATTACAACGCCACGGTCACAAAACGAAGCATTGGAGACACCTAACAAAGCGAGAGCCTCAGGCCTCTAGTTTACTTCAGTCGGTAAACCGCAGATAATACATAGATGGGATTCTACTAAAGGAGTGGAGACACGTTGTCCATGATCACCAAGTTCACCAAAAAAGTGGTTCTCTGGGCTACCGATGAGGCTTTAGTTGTCAAGCGCACTCGGCCTAGTACTTAAATGTGCGGGAACAGATAGAAGAGATTAGAGAGGCTTGAAGACTGTTGAACGGGGCGCCATTAGCGGTTCTGCATTCATCCCACAATGAATGCACGGACGCTTGACAAGGTTCAAGCGTGAGGAGTGGGATCTATGTTGACACTGTTGGCGGTTGTCCATCATCCCCTGTAGGCCTGGGCGTAGTGGTGGCTGGGGTGTCCGGCGGGATCGAAGCGTGACTGAAAGGTACGTTCATGTTTTATCGGTGATGGTAATAACCTGGGAAAAGTCGGGTGGGTTTCAGAGTGATGCGTAGGCCGTTGAACGTGCGATGGCGGTGCGAATATGTTGGACGGGGTTGGGCCTGAACAGCGTTGGTAGTCGGATGTCCACTTTTGGAGATCTGGCTTCCCGCCTAGCCTAGCTTACGTGAAGATGGCTCATCTTCCATCAGCATTGATAGATTGCCCAGGCCTCTCGGAGCCCTAGATAGACTTTGGTTCCCCCTATCTAGGAGAAGACTACGACGATCTCCTGTGGAGGATTGAAGCCTGTCTGAATTAATGGCTCTGAAAATACGGATAGAAAATTCATCGTCGATCAAGTACTTCTTGAGATGACGTTTCCACGATAGTTCGATTGACACACAGCCAGATGATCGTCGCTGAAAACGGGTGATTGGTTCGTACATTTCGCCCTTGGTGTCTGCAGACATTCTACGCTGATGGCTGTCCGTAGCTTGTGGATCCGGAAATCAGCTGTTATGCCTACAAGATGGATCGTGCCCCATAAACACATAACGCCTGAAAGACCAGGATGGCACGGTCGTAACATGTGACAGACCCATCACAGCGTTCACCTCGTGGGGCAGGGACGAATAGTGCGTGGATCTGCTTGTGGTGAAGCAGATATTTTGCTGAATTTGCCCAACTTCACACCACCCCTCATGTCCGCCCCATTCTCATGGCAAGTCAAGGCCCAGGCGACTGGAGGAGAGTGTAAGCGCAATAACTGACGTGGCCAAACAGCCCACCTGTGCAGGCTAAGCACAACACAGACCCTAATGCCATGCGTACCAAGATTTCGCAAGGCGGTCTCAGATCTTGCATAAATGACAGTACCATAAAGGACATCTTACGAAGGAGTCTATGAAGAGTGGTTTCCTGTTCTCAGTAGGACCAATTAACCCTGCCAATTTTAGACGGTTTAGGTTACGATTAAACAGAGTCGTGATAATTTAGAAGCAGGCCTGCATTGTTTATAGTGAGAAAATAGACGTTAGGTCAGAGCTTGATTGAAGTCGTTCTATCTCTCGATTTTCTACTTGTCTTATAGGGCAGTGGCTTGTAGGCTCAAGATGACCGATGATGGGATACGCACAATGATCGGCGTAATATAATTTCATTGTTTAAAGCGTGCCAAGTAAGGGTCCGGACCTCAGGGGAGTGAGAGATCCACTGCAGTCTGGCCCTCGCTCAGCGAATGATCGAGTTAATCCGTCAATTGGCGGTCTTTTAAGACACAACTTTTAGCGGAAGACAGTTGGGTGTATGCGAATACCTACATTGAGGAATCGGACGGTCCTTCACACATCGCTTGATTTGATAGTAAATACAACGTTTTCTTTCTGATGGTGTACTCTGAGGATAAAGTGAAAGCATCAATTCTCTCGAGGTATTTTTGGCAGTTTTCCCTCACAAACATAGGGACTGGTCCATCTCGTCATCTCACTCAAAAACCAGAACAAAAAATCAAAAAAATCTTTATTTGACGCAGAAAGACCTTACTGAAAAAAATAACAGACATAAATGGTCATTTCTGACATATTGGTCGTCAACAGACAGCCATACCAAATCCTAGGTGTTGCAACACCCAAGGATCGACAGGGGAAGGAGCCCGGGACTAAGTGGTTAGATTGATGGGCTTCGAACCAACGGGTCGCGCGTTTGAGCCAAGGTTTTGCCACACATGGGGTTGGGTATGGCCGGCTGATGGCGACTAATAAAGCAGAACTGGCTATTTCAGTCTTCATTATCTTTATCCGTAATCCCCTTCTGCCAATAATGTATACTATGAGTATGTCATCATGCTACACATTTATGTTTACTCTTTTCGATTTGCCAACAGCTGCTTATCTTCCGCATGCTATTATGTAAACCAACTTTTTTACATTTTCCATGATGTATCAGAGCCTTTTTAGCCATACTGTAACCAAGAGGGAGTTTAAAGGCGTTTGCCTATCTTTCCCTTAATAAACATAACTAAAAAAATCGCAGAGCGGTTGCTGGCGGGGCTATGGACTTAGTCATAAGGCACAGCGGGACGAGTGTATCCCGCAATGCGATCGGTTAGTGCTCCACTATCCCTCCTTATTCGGTCATCTACTGAGGATGCATCAAAAAAGCCAAACTGATCCGACTAAGGCCTACCAGATCCCCTGTTACTAAGCGAATACTTCAACTTATCCTCTGAGAACTTCACAGTATGCTGCACAAACCATAATCCATGAGATTACAAAGGTTAATATAAGAATAACTATTTAGAAAGAAAATGACGACTGTCTTTGTCTTTGCAAGCTATAGAGGCATGCTTAGATTCTATTCAGGAAATTGCCCACCTATCAGTTTAACCTGGTCTTTTTGCCAGGCCAATGAAAGATTTATTAAAGAGAATTTGATGGAGTTTATGCAACTGCCACTAGGCATGGTTTTCACTGAGGTCACCCTCATCTTACGATTGCTTTCTTCTTCCAAGAAAAATTAAGAAGCCTTAGATTAGGTCTATTCAGTTGGTGCGATATTCTTTAAACTAAGGTATCATTTGACCGCGTGCCTCCTACAAGAGGGCTTGAAGTGCGGAAGCAAAGACGTCGTTTTGAATGTATAAAAGGCTCGGGAAGTACACTACTACTAACAAGGAATTCGGCAGATACTATAAATACAAGTTCTTACTTATACTGCTCCTCAACTTTCTCTTTTGGGTCCAGTTCGAGGATGGCATCCCGAAAATGTTCGTAAAGGTCTGGGCGGAAGAGTCGTTTTTTGTCTTTGCATGCCTCCAGATTGTCAGGTGCAAGTGACCAGAGTTTGTCCAATTCCCGATTTCCGAAGCGAAAAAGTTTGTTGCCTGATCTGTCGATCAGCGGGTTGGTTCGCCGCTTCCTACAGTGCAGGTGCTTATAAGTTGACTTCTAAAATTACACATCGCATGCTACTCGTTCTAAGTAAGTAGCAATTCCTTAAACTATAATAATTGAGCTTACCGCATCGGTAATGACGACTTCTCAAGAGTTCGGATGAAAGATGGACAACCCTCATTCTTCCAACGATTCCAGTGAGTCTCACGCTCAAGGATATGATTGACAACTGCAAAGGATGGCGAAATGGGTGTTCCACCCGCTAGATCAGAATCTAAAGCCCCGTCGAGGAGTTTGAGGATTTCGTCACGTCGTGACTTGACCCACTTGCTCTGGGATTCGTCTAGCGCCTGAGTGGGACTGGCAGATAAACGGAAAAGCTAAATTTGTGGAATATAAGTTTACCCTCATCTTTAATACTACAGTGAATTGATTTTAAATAGTTTGCAGGACTAAAATAGCATCAAGATCGAAAAGTCAGAATGTTTTAAAAATTACCTCTTAAATTTCACTTGGGCCGTCAGGTACTGAAATATTATAAGTAACTGAACTAGGATGTATCGTCTGAAGTTGGTGTCCATTAGCTGAAGATCCAGAAGCTAAAACGTATATGATGACTTTAGGTTATACCCAGTTGCTTTAAAATAAAAAAATATACAAGAACAAACCCTTATTCGAACGAGCACCCGTTGTACAGTAAATGTATACCGATTATTGGAACAACAAAGTATATTGAGAGAACCTGAACCACAGTAGCGATTCAATGGCAAAAAAAACTCATTTTCCGACCGATTGCGGATAAAGGACGCAGAAAGTCTAAAACTACAAATGGAGTGCAGCGGTATCTTTGTAGATTCCCAACCTTGATAAATATTACAGAGAGCAACTGGAAAGGTTCATTTTAAACTCCTACTCAGTTGTAATTCAACAAAAAACTTGAATAACTCTGGGTTAAACATGAGTTTATTTGGGAATTGTACTTGGGGACCTACTAGCTAAACACCGAGCCCACACCCATTTCGGCTACGATCGGGAATGGCCGAAGCCTAATGAGGGGGCTTAAAGATCTGACCCGGTTACAAAAGAGATAAGTGGACCACTTAGCTCTGGCCTGGAGTTTCAACGGACAAGAACCTAAAAACAAGCGATTGACAGTTTAGTCACTTGTTTGCGGAAGGACTGACTAAGAATGAGAAGCCTTCGGCTACACTCAGTTAATTCCAAAGGTGAGAGCTCGGAAAGATTGGAGAAGGAAAACTGGTGACTCGCACGCTTAACTACAATTAAGTATGTCAATAAATAGTCTCCTGGAGAAACACCTACCTTTTCACTAGTCAGATAAATTGTAAATTTGGTTCCGCTTGAATGCCATCGTCGCTCCGAGTCCACAGCATTCATTATTTTAATGCTACAAAACGTGTCAATGACACATTGGGCACATTCAGTGAAGCCTGCCCAACCCTCTTTAGTGTAACACAGACTAGGCGTCCGCAGAAACTCCTGCAGGGACCAGAACTTTTGGTAGAGTTGGGCATTAACTTTCAAGTCACTGAGCGGCTTGGCAGCGCCTTCGGTCGGTTCGGCCTTATAATTGATAAGGGACTGAAACAGGCTTTCATCGGGCTCCTTGCTATAGGAGATCTCCTTCTGTGTGTTGAAGTTGCTCATGAGATTCAGACCAGACTTCTCATCGAGAGGGAAAAGTCGCGTCAGGAAGAGCTGAATTCGGCCGCAAAATACGGTATTCTGCGACTTTGACAATCGGCGAAGAAGGTCTGGAGGAGGAAAGCAGACTAGGGACAAGGAAAAGTTGCCTTACCGTTGCACATTCTAAGCAGCACGTTTCGTCCGGGGCCGAATAAGGAAACCTGAAAGGTTCAGGGCAGGTTAGAGAGAAGGAGGGACAAGTATACGCACATCTTTTAGGGCCGTGATAGTCTGCTCCATAAAGTGAAAGTTTTCCTCTGCATCTGATATGGGTTTGGTATTAAAGAGGTCTGCAAACAGGAGAAAGGGAGTAGCTGCGGAACAGATGTCAGCGACAGCAGCTGCCACGCTCATCTTCAGCAGCACTTTCATGCTGTCTGTTGAATTGATAGACAATAGATCTAGCATTTGATCCCGAAATGCCAAATCAATGACCGATTTTTTATCTCTTGAAGAAATGATTATGAAAACAGGAAGAAAATCACTTGATGGCGAGAGATTCAGAAATGGACTTGAGTTTCACTAGCGTGAGTCCGCCGGAATCATTTAGCAGGTTCTGCACAGAGATGAGGCAAGAAAGCATAGGCAGGTTACCTTGACCGCCTTGAAGCAGAGATCAAAATCATCGGCCATTACTAGTGTTCTAGAGAGACGAAAAGAACAGTGTGCAGTGAAAATAGCAAAAAATGCATTAAGACCTCGGTGATGAGAGGCAAGTAAACTAGAAGACATGCACAGAAGCTGCTATGGGAATCCGCGTTAATCACGAACCTCGTGAAGACGCACAAGTTTCTGTAAATAAGATTAAAACCAAATTTTGTTCTCGTTAAGACTCAAGAGAGAGAAGTAAAAGACAAACTGGTTTGGAACAGAGTTAGTTTAAAGAGTGGAATATACTACTACTAGTGAGTCGCAAGCACCTCATAAATAATTGAGAGAACGTTCAGTCGGGACTGAATCTGTCAGTCGAGCACGGGGTTTTGACGTAATTGGTTCAGTCGAGCACTAATGGCTTCATCGATTAAATAGGTTGAGTATGGTAATATAAACTTTAGTGAAATAAAGGTGTGATTTTTGACGAGTTTATATCTGTGACATTTGTCAAAACGACAGCAGGACTATTCATACAAACCAAAATCCACAAATTTGCTAATACTGTTTTTGACGGAGACAGTTTGATCCACATCAAACAAAAATATGTTAATTATTTTAAGATTTTTTCATCGGTTCACGCATTAAGGTGTGAGTTTTCTTCAGAGGAAAGAGATAGCATACATGCTGGAAACGTAAGGCAAGGCATCCAGGAGAGTGTTAACATTTGTAAAACCACGATGTATCATTTTTAAGTACAGATTTTCGGAACAAAGTAATAACATGTACAATCCATTCGAAAATCCGCTCAAAAATTAAGTTACATAAGCTGTGAATTCGTTAGTGTTACCTACATAGTTGGGCTTAAAAGGGTCCAACTGAAAACCGGATAATAATTTCTAAAGTCAATTCTAACGAAAATTTTCACTCTGAAGGTATAGAAAACGATCCCAGTCGATGTGTCACGCGTCATAGCGCATAGCAAGCCTGCCCGTCTACAGTCAGTGGCACCAGTCAACTGTGTAACAACTGGGATGACATTTTTTAGATTATTTTCGGAAACAAACGTACAAAGGAATTAAGGACTTTTCCAGATGCTATACGAAAACGGCTATCGGTTGGTTATCTAGTCCGCTTTGCATCGGACAATAGAATATATAATGTAAAGGACGGTAGTAAATGCTTACATAAAAACCCTGGCAAATGGAATATCGGCTTAAGCCCGTGCAAAGCGTAGTCTGTATAATCAGAAAACAAGATTTATCCTCAAGAGTGAAACGCGCATGCCTCAAATCGAGCAAAAACTTCAGTTGGTTCTGGAAGAAGTACAAAGAAGCTGGTAGTAAGAATTTTTTCTATGCAGGGGACGCCCTAGCGATCTCCTAACAAACGTCACATGAGAATTCAGGCAGGTCATTCATGAAAACTGAACATCTCTTAAGATTCGTTTGGCGATAGCGTTCGAATTCTTAAAGAGGAGGCGAACCCGGCACAGTGATTTCCATTTAAGCCCTCACTTCAGCTTCCAAATAGCGCAACGAAGACATATTTTGCGCACATTTGCGCGAGCTCGTTGAGAGACTCCTCGTCACCATGTACGCATCGTTGCTTTACACAAAAAAAACACTTAGCACTGGGTGACTCTTTAAAAACTTAGACCGTCGATACCAACGGAATCCACTGTGTGTCCCAGAGCAAGGTGAGTGCTGCAGCAGACCGTGGTTAGCAGACTGCACTTACATTCGATCGAAAAAACTAAACATTATCAACAACAACTTCTCCCAACCCCCCCCCCCCCCCCCCCCCCCCCCCACCATAACCTCCGGGGTACCCCCGGACTGCTCGAGTGAGCTTGCTCACTTTACAAGCCTGGAATGTTCGATTCCTTTTAGACAATCCCAGGAGCAATAGACCGGAATGGAGGACGGCGCTAGTCACTCGGGAACTGGCGCGCTACAAGGTGGACATTGCTGCTTTCAGCGAGACCAGATTCCCTGAACACCTTCTTTTGGAGCGGCCGGCCAAAGGCAGAGCGACGCAACGCTGGTGCTGCCTTTGCCATACGGAACGACATCGAGGGACATCTGCCCTGTCTGCCGCAGGGTATCAATGATCGCCTGATGAGCCTCCGCTTGCCTCTTCGGGGAGACAAGTTCGTCACCATCATCGGCGCTTACGCTCCTCCAATGATGAGCTCTGATGCGGCGAAGGGCAAATTATACGATGACCTGCACGCCCTACTGGCGACTGTGCCAAAGGCGGACAAGTAAATTGTCCTTGTTGACTTCGACACCCGTGTCGGGGCAGATCACGCTGCCTAGCGGGGAGTGCTGGGTCCCCATGGTCCAGGTAGCCGTAACGATAACGGCCTCCTTCTTCTGCGAACCTGTGCGGAACACCATCTCCTGCTGACCAACACCTCCTTCCACTTTCCGATGCGGCAAAATGTGACCTAGGTACACCCCTGGTCAAGACACGGGCACCTCTTGGACTATGTTCTCATCCGAAGGCGAGATAAACAGGACGTGCTGGTGACAAAGGCGATCACCAGTGCCGATGGGTGGACGGCCTCGTCATCTCGAAAATAAGGCTTCGTCTGCAACCGCGCAGAAGACCCGAAGGTATACAACCACAACGTAAGTTAAATACTGTTTTGTTGAATATGCCTGCTCACCATTTCCATTTCAGCAACGAACTGACCAACCGACTAGCCAACCTTCAGTCGCGGACGCGGACATATCCGTAGAGAACCGCTGGTGTCAGCTGCGGGACATCATCCAAGCCACAGCCCTGGATGTCCTCGGCCGCGCGAGTCTTCAACACCAAGACTGGTTCGATGACGACGACGCAGCTATAAACGCTCTGCTCGTCTAGAAGAACCAGTTGCCCAAAGCCTATGTCGAGCTTCCTACCGCTACAAACTAGACAGCCTTCTACCGAAGTCGCCGCCTTGTGCAGCAACGGCTGCGGGAGATGCAGGATGCATTGATGATGCGCAAAGCCGAGGAAATCCAAGGGTACGCGGATCGAAACGAAGGGAAGAACTTCTTCGCCGCCACCGAGGCTGTCTAAGGACCTCCCGGCAAAGGAGCCGCCCTATGCTCAGTGCCGACGGCAGAACGCTACTCACTGATAAGATGCAAATCCTGACGTGATGGGCAGAAAATTTCCAAAGCGTTCTCAATCAGCCCTCCACCATCTCCGACGCCGCCATCGATCGCCTGCCTGAAGTGGAAATCAATGCTGACTTTGATCTCCCGCCCTCTCTGCAAGAAACCATCAGAGCCGTGCAGCAACTCTCCAGTGGGAAAGAACCTGGCTCGAACGCGACTCCTTCTGAGATTTATAAGCATGGGGGACCCAAAATGATGAACCAACTCATAGTGCTCTTCCAGGAGAGGTGGCACCAAGGGCAAGTCCCTCAGGATTGCAAAGACGCAACCATCGTCCACCTGTACAAGAAGAAAGGGAACCGCCAACTGTGCGACAATCACCGAGGAATCTCGCTGCTGAACATCGCCGGAAAGATCTTCGCCCGCATTCTCATCACTCGTCTGAACGCTCACCTGGACCAAGGACTGCTCCCAGAAAGCCAATGTAGCTTTCGACGACACCGAGGAACAATCGACATGACCTTCACCGCTCGCCAGCTGCCAGAGAAGTGCCAGGCGATGCGGACTCACCGGTGCACTACCTTCGTGGATCTGACAAAAGCCTTTGACACGGTGAATCGCGAGGGGCTGTGGAAACGCATGCAGAAATTTGGCTGTCTTGAAAGCTTCACGCAGATGGTGCTTCAGTTTCACGATAGGATGATGGCGCACGTTACTGACAACGGAACATTATCCGATGCATTTGCAGTGACCAACGGAGCGAAGCAGGGCTGCGTCCTTGCACCTACCCTCTTTAGTCTCATGTTCTCTGCCATGCTAACGGACGCCTACCGTGAAGAACGCCCCGGATCCGCATCACCTACCGGATGGACAGCCGAATCCTCAACTAAAGACGGATACACTTCGGCGCGCGTGTTTCCACAGCCACCATCCACGAGCTTCTCTTCGCTGATGACTGCGCACTCAATACAACGACAGAAGAGGAAATGCAAAGGAGCATGGACCTCTTCGCTGCCGCTTGTGACAACTTCGGACTTCGGACTGAGAAAACGGTCGTGATGCATCAGCCGCCGCCAAATACCATCTACACCGCAGCTCACATCAATTTCAAAGGCGCCAAACTGAAATCTGTGGATACCTTCACGTATCTGGACAGCAATCTCTCCCGCAGCACCAAAGTCGACGATGAGATCGCCCATCGGATCGCCAAAGCAAACCAAGCCTTTGGTTGCATGCAGGAGGTGGTCTGGAATCGACGCGGTCTTTCCCTCAACACCAAACTCAAGATATACAAAGCTGTTATATTGCCGACACGGCTGTATGGAGCGGAGACGTGGACGATCTATCGAAAGCTGGCGCGGAAGCTCAACCACTCCAACCTCAGCTGCCTTCGTAGAATGCTAAAGCTGACATGACAAGAAAGGATACCGGACACGAAAGAGTTGGAACAAACAGGCCTTCTCAGCATTTATGCTCAACTGAAACAAATTAAACTGCCATGGAGCGGCCACTTGGTGAGAATGGACGACGAACGACTACCCAAACGACTCTTTTATGGAGATGTCGCCATGGGTTCTTGTCGACAAGGGGATCAAGTACGACGCTACAAGGACACTCTAAAGACTTTTCTAAAGAAATTAAAGATCAACCCGGCGACCTGGGAGGACCTCGCCGGGAACCGACCGGCTTGGAGAAGGACAGTGAAGACAAGGGCAGCAACCTACGAAGCCAACAGGATCACCGCCGCCAAAACAAAAGAGCGGCACGACCGTCACCAGCACCCCAGACCAACACCGCCAATACCCAAGGCCCTTCCAACATGCCCACGCTGTCAACGCACCTTTCGTGCACGAATCAGACTGGTCGGATATCTTCGGACGCAGTGCACCAACAATCCGACAATTCCAACTTCTACGTCCATTTCTGCCAACCCTCCTTCGCCCCCCCCCCCACCCTCACCCCTGGCATCAATCCCATTACTCCCACCATCATAGAGACCACATCCCAATACTCTCCACCTGTTACCTCTACAACCATCACCACCACCACTACCACCATTAGCGATGGGGACTCTCTCCTAAACTGTCCTCAATGGGACCAGACATTCACCTTACGCACCGGCCTGGTCGGTAACTTTCGAATCCATCGTACAGAGACTGGTGAGCCAGTGCCTGTAGCACCAACACACAGCAGAGATCGCCGCCTTCACTGCCCTCACTGTCCTCGCGCAATCATTCACTGCATGGGCCATTACGGTCACATACACATCCATAACAGCGGAATTCACCGCTATGCCGAAAACCCCATGCACACCCTCTGCTCCTGCCATTCTTACCGATACGGTCACCCCCACGATCACGAATGACATCCCCCCAGTCTCTCCCGATTTCTCCTGCCCACACTGCGTCCGTAACTTTAACTCACGCATCAGCTTGGTCGGTCACCTGAGAATACATCTCACGGAGGCTGGTGAACCAGTGCCTGGGGCTCCGACATCCAGTCGACGCTCCCGCCTCCACTGCCCTCACTGCTCCTGCACTTTTACACACTACATGGGCCTATTAGGACACATGCGCCTCCACGACAACCTGCAGTAAATCAGCGGAGGCTAAGCCACATCAGCGCACACTTCCTACACCAATACATAGACAACACTCACCATCATCACTTACCTGAGAATATCACATTATCCTTGAAACCGTTGTTTGAAAGGTTGCCAATCTGACGCTTACACTAATTCACGCCATCGGCCCAGTGTATGTGCTGTGTGTGTCAAGTGGCTGACCAGTGGACTGGGAGTCAGGCAGCGATGGCTCCTAGATATCCCCTGATTTAGTGAATCCTTGTGTGTGCGTTATGGGGGCCAGGCGTGCTGTGGAGCGCGAAGGCGGGTACGCCGACCCGTCAGCCAATGCGCCCAATCCCACATCAGACAAATGACTGGCCTGGACGGTGGTTTAATTGTGGGGGTGGGGGAGAGAGTGAGGTCGATGGCTCAGAGCATTTTCCTCATTAAAAACAATCTGACGAGCTTGAAACTACCACGGTGCGCTAAAAGCCGTGCCTTGAAAGGTTGCCAATTGACGGAATAACTCGGACCGCGTGGTCAGCCCAATGTGTGTTTTGTGTGGTGACTGACTGGCGGCCTGAGATTTAGTCTGAAATGGCTCCTTTTTAATGTGGCCTTTATTGCAATTCCACTCCGCGGTATCCGAGCTAGGTTTGATGGTACGCCTAGGGGCGGCTTCGGTCACGCCATCCACATGCGCCCTCTGCCATCTCCGGTCTTCGTGACTCTGTCATGACACCGGGCTCAAGTGGGGAGGAGAGAGTGCGGTAGATGCATCGCAAGTCTACTATCACTTTAAACTAAATCACGCGCAAGTGACCATCCCTGCCCCACCCTTCTGTAGAGCATACGGTGGAACTCGTCGTAATCGATGGTCGAAATGTCGAGGGTCAGGGGCTACCTTGTGAGGATGGACGACAAACGACTACCCAAACGACTATTCTATGGAGATATCGCGACGAGTTCTCATCGACAGGGGGTCAGGTATGACGCTACAAGGAAATTCTGAAGAGCTCCCTGAGGCAACTGCAGATCAACCCGGCACACTGGGAGGATCTCGCCCGGAACCGACTGGCCTGAAGGACAGGGGCATCAATCTACGAAGCCAACCGGATCGTCGTCGCCAAGGCCAAAAGAGCGGCACGAAAGTAACCAACGCCCCGGACCAACACCGCCAATGCCCAAGCCCTTCGTACACGTCCGCGCTGTTAACGCACTTTCCGCGCGCGAATCAGTCTGGTCGGACATCTTAGGACGCAATGCACCAACAATCCGACAATTCCAACTTCTACATCAAATTCTGTTAACCCTCCTTCGGACTCCCCTATCCTCACCCCTGGCACCAATTCCACTACTCCCACCATCATAGAGACCACATCCCAATACTCATCACTTGTTACGTCCATCACCGCACGCATCGATCGCACACGCCATCTGCAGCCGACTTAGTTGGAAGAAATTTTTCCCAGACCTCTAAGGTTCCACTCTCGTTTACTCCAGCGGAAGATGATGCGACAAACATAAATTGCACGACAATTCGATCGTCATATCGGACTAGGTCTACTATTTCCTTTACAGCAAGGTACCGCAGTACCGGTGATTTGTGTGTGAATTAGGCCAAAGTGCAAATATACTTACACTGCAGCTACTGCACCCTCTATACCTCCCGTACCTGGGCAAGGTGTAATGACCACGTACTAGGTACACGCAGATGCACACACCGACTGTTTGCGTCGTTTCCCACACTACTAGCAGGCCTTTCGGCAGTGCGATAAAGATGTCCAAACACGTAGGAACTGCATTGATTTTTTGCTGCGTGTTTAACGTGGCCGAATGTACTGAGCAGTTACACAGGTACGCCATGGTGTGGTAAATAAACATGCTGAGAGAAAGGTGCTGCTGAGTGCTGAAGGCGTCCAAATCGATAAATGCACCTGAAAGGCGCAGATAACGCCATCTATGCCAATCACATTACCAGCAACAGACTCAGCAAAAATCAAAGATGACAGAGTATTGCCACATGGCTCACAGGGCTGAGTTACCAGGGCTCTTTGATAAGATTTTGTTGACGAACTGTATGCTAAATTGGCGTCGAAGTCGCTTTGACAGCGGAACAGAGAGTCACGTCAACGACCTAAACTTTGGCAAGACTTAAAAGGCCAAAGACGGGCAGTAAGAGAACACTGACTCTGGTTTTTTTTGCGATGACAAAAAGGTACCATGGGATAACATATACGTTATCAGGGCTGTTGTTGGCGAAGTGTGCTCAGCATACCGATGAAGTGCTACTCCTGCACCCGAACGTTGTGCCTATAATCCGGTAGTTCAATTTCTATTATTATGAAAAGGAGAGTGTACATAACAACATTCTGATCTTCCTTAGCTTGCAGCACGGCATATGTATTGCATTAAATTTAGTGGAATGCAGTACCGTATTTATAATCGATTACTCCTACAAAAGACAGGATGAAACTGAAGCTGCCAAATGCAGATATAAACCCAAAGAAAAACGCAAAAAAGAATACGTTTTTGAAAGCCACCGCGAGGTAGCATCAGTATAGAACTAACCTTAAACAAGTTTCTTATAATTTGATCTTTCCGCTCAAACGTCAATGTAGTAAAAGTACCTTCAATAAATGCAACACCATCATTCTTTGTTCTTTTCTAGACCTAAACACATATTTGCTGTTTTTTATTTGCCTCTGTTTTCATCTCTCCTACAGCTGTTCAGTGCCCTTTTGTCAGGCGTTGAGTTTAGCTCTTTCTTGAAAAACGTAAATTCCTTATAAACTGTTTCCTATTCCCCTGAACAGCGGCCATGAGGATCCTCAGTCAGGCGGAAGTCGCTCCATTATGAAGAAACACATAGTGAAGTAGATTATGGATATTTTAAAAATTTCTCGTTGAGTTTCTGTTTGACTTCTGTTGTCGTCTCTGTCCAGATTCGTTAGGTCTTACAGGTTCGGGCGATCCATCACTGAGATTGGGCACGCATGGCTTGTGATGGACGATAAGATTAAAAAAGGTTTTTCATCTTCTTTGATACTTCTATATAACCCTAAAATCTCACCAAAGCATACCGATATGAATATGGAGACATGAGGAACTCATCCATGACCTGCCAGTATAAGAAAAGTTATGACAGGTACGAACGTCTGCGAGGCCACCGAGGTCATCACTTTCAAAATAAAAATAGCAGCTCAGAAGTCCCAAGCGCCTGTAGCCCACAGAGTCAACTCAAAACTCTATTTGATGTGTTCACGCTGGCAACGAACATCCCGTACGTGGGTTGGCTTCGTTGGTCATCTCTTGACCCATTGCGAAATTAAGAACACAAAATCCTGCGTATTATCTCTAAGAGCTCCTCCATAGTCGTCCTTACACAAAATCCCATGGTTATCACGACGACAACCACTACCACCGGTGACTACACTTTTTATGCTGCACCATCAACGCCAACCACTCTCCCCGGCACCCCGCCACGACGTCCATGACGACGGCGACGGTGACCACTACCCCGTCCATTAATGCAACCAGAGAAAGCAGGCATATCAACCCATCAGCCACCACTCTCAATACGAACACTCCTCACTACCACCAATACAGACTCGATTCCACCCTGTCCTAATTGTGATCGCACGTTTATATCAAGTATTGGCCTAATAGGTCATTCGCAAATCGGTCGCAATGATATTGATGAACTAGTGACTGGAGCCCCGATTACACCTGCCACAGCTGCCTCTATTTCTCCCACTGTCCACGTGCATTTGATCACTGGACGGGTCTATTCAAGCTAATAAACATCCACTAAAAACTTCGGTAAATGACCACAGAGCATGCATCCTTGCCGCAAATCTCTCCCCTTACCATACAACTTAAGCAATGCCATCCAACCTTTCCCCCCATAGGCATGGAGTACACACCTATCGCGCAAGTGAAAAGTGCCGTCTTTGGTTCCTCTAGTTCGTCTTTAAGGTACTCTCACTCATGTGAGCTCCAACCTGTCCACCCTTTTTTGTGAAAACGTGCTTTTTGTGAGAGCAGGTCATGTGTGACACGGACAACGTTAATTTTAGTGTGGCACACGGTGCAGGTTATCGGAATCGGCAATTTAAGTGTAGTGTGTACGTCTACAAAGGGCCACGTGGTAAATGATCGGGGCCAACGAATGATCCAGAAGATGGGCACAGTAGGCTTTATTCGGGATGCGCGGCAATTTAAATTTGTACACGTGCGGCGCATGTGTGGCGGCACGCACAGGAGCAGGCTCGTCGAGAGCCAGCCAGCTGCATTCGATCCAACTTCCGGTTTGATTAGGCTGACCATGAAACCGGGCTCAGAAGAATGCACGAAGATAGATTGTGGTAGATGCTATGCAAGTCTAATATCCATGTAAATTTATTTATGTGCAATTCGCCATCCCTATGCCCAGTCTATTTTGTGGTTCGTGGTGAACATCGTCCGAAATGACGGTCGATTTGTCTATGCATATTGTATATTTTGAACGGTTACTGGCATTTCCCTTGATGAACATACTAATGTAAAGTTATCATTGCATGTGAACAGTCAATATATTATTGCAGACATTTTAAATGTTTTCGCATCAAAGCATATCAGAACTTCGAATGCGTTTCCGTGGTTAAAGGCGAAACATTGTGGAGGAAAGGAAGAGCCCAAAAGATTTTACAAGACTGGCTAGTGGGTGACCGGGTTGTCGGTGGTCAAAGTAATTGTTTAAATACGGAACATCAATTGAGAACAACGTTTAATTCATTAACAGTCTATTTTTAATAAATACCGACGAAATCATTAGACTAACTTCACAATGGACTCCAGAAGACACAAAAAGGAAAAAGGACTAAAGTAATGACATCGGGTACTGATAACTCTGCAACATATGAGACGGATTCGACAGCAGTTCATCGTTGTGTCGGTTGCGAGGACACTAATCAGCGAGTCCAGATACTCGGAGAGAATCAAGGCCTACTGACTGACATCAGTCTGGTTATTCTAGAGGACAGCAAAAGGTAATCCCTTCATATTCCATCAACTCCCCCACTGACAAGCAACGCTAACCTCGTAAAGAAGGTATAGTTTTTGGAAATTCAAAATAACCTAGGAAGAGGAAGAAAGTGTCATCACCAGGGGAAACTCCAGAAAATCCACTTCCACTGAATAACAAGGCAGTCGATGTGAATGAAACAATGATGAGTAGAGTTTTGTTACCTAGTATGGTAACTTTACCTACCAAATCCCCAAACACTACTGAAATAATCACGAGGACGAGCCTCAAATACCTATTAGAAACCACAAGAAGGGCTCGCCATTAATTCTGGAAGGGGAGGTCATCACTCCATTCCATCACAAGGACAACATAGCATGGGAGGTCATTCAACAGCCAATTTATGGAAGCGAAAATTACAACAGTGCAAGGACTATGAAGGTTAACAGGCCGAAACCAGCATGTCATACAAAAAGGTTAGCAGTTACGCAGATAGCATAGTCTGCCTCTTTATAATTCCTCCTGATGTCGTCAAATAATGAGAGGATCAAGTTACCAAACAAGCACCTTGACCGCAAAAGAAATGTTGTCATAAAAGCGGCTCCTGAGTCAACTTCTTCGATTGCAAAGGGAAGAGTTGCACATGACCTGAATCTGTTCCGAACATATTCAAATGCCGTCCTTCAAGCTGGCGAGCACGCTACCGTGCACAAAGCATTCTGTCTAGGAAAATCGAATGCTTCTCATGAACTTTCTTCACCACAGTCTCTTAAAATCATTCTCGAAAATGAAGTGCAGGCTTCATGCCCTACAGAACGGAGAATGACTCTGTAACTCATATAGATATTTGTGTTTTCAGCTGGATTACGAGGCGGTGGGAAGACGCAAAATGAGGGAGCTGAAGACCACACTGAAGGGGAGGGCCGAAAAGTGGGATACGTGGCTCCAAATACGGGACAATAAAATCATAGTGATGAAAAGGTCCTTCCGGCGGTGGACTCCTTATATCATCAGAGCTCCTCCCTGCAGAGAAGACGAATAATGAAGGTCGGGTGCTCAATTGCCCAGAGCCTTTTCAATTAAATAAGTGAGTTCCAGAAGTTTCTTCATAATAATAATAATAGTTGTATTTAATGCCGGTTTACAGGCATTTTCAGATGAAATATTCAGTGGGGATCAGGCTGGCAGTAAAAAAAAACTCCTGAATATATATGATTATAAGTGTTTTTCCTACCTTTATGTTATTCAGGAGAAACAACTGCCGCCTGTAAGGATTAAAGCAGTTCAGATCAGACCAGAACCGGGGTTCTGCCCCACGCAAGAGTGCATCTGTGGACGATTGCTCACTGTCTGCGGAAGAAGTCAAACAGGTGCAGGCTGCAGAGATGGTGCCGTATCCCTCAACGTAAGACCTGGGATCGGGTTCACATGCCACGCACTCCGTCGAACAGGAAAACAGATTCTACCGTGTCGGCAACCAGAATTCTCGGAAACTGTTCTGAATGCCATAAGCTAGTAATATTAATCTTAAACAAAGAATAAATTCGCTAGATTTTTATATTATGGGATAGTTTATTCAAGGTTTATTCAAGGTTGTGTGCATAGGAACCACCGATATTATTTGTTCTCCAGCTTGGACAATTTAGAATTTATATTTGGTTAGCACCGGGAAGGTACTGTCTAAGCAAACATTAGTAACGAAATAAAGTTATGACAATGTGTCCAGATAAAATGTACAAATTCATAACTTGTCCTGCTATGTCAACAGTTAGCAATGTTTTAAAATTAATGATGAACTAGAAAAATAGGCAGTGAAAAAAAACTCCTACCATGAAAATGGAGGCAGAGTTCAATAGGCCTTCATTTTCGAATAGAAGGTAGGAGAAAAAAACTGCTTAGGAAAATATGGTCAGGTGGTAGAATAGGGTAATACTGCAGTAGCATTTCAGAATGAGATAATTAAACGTCGAGGTGATTCGTTCTTGATCAATTAGGCGTATGAAACAGAATCTCACGAAAATGCGTCAATGAACTTAAGACCTCAGCATCATAGGATCCAGAATTGAATTCTGATGATGGTTAGTATCCAAAGAAACCGCAGCATTTAAGACTGTGGACCACCGAATTTGTACGTCCGAATGACGTCATCGTTTGGAGGACGGGTGATATAAGGAGACATTATAGTTCATGGGCGTCTCGAAGTAGCGTAAATATAGTTTCAAGAGGGTTACTCAAATTCCCGATGGTCCTTTCTCCGAGTCATGGGGAAAGCTACTGGGAAAAGATGAGGAAAATAAAAGGTTAATAGAATCAGTGTTAAGATAAATGTGCAGTCTTCGCTTGAATGCAGATAGACTAGTTAACGACCTAATTTCAAAGAAAACTATGCCTAGAAGCAAAGAAGAGAGAGCGTTTACACGTGGAGGATGCAGGGGGAGGTATAATTAGTGCAGAATTTCTTAGGTTATAAGGAAGACTAACGGGGGTAATGACAGAAAGCTTTGAGAGAGTTGAACTATTATTAAGTTGAAAAAGGAGAAAAAAGCCTGGATCAAGTCTCCTGACCCAAATAAATTTTAGCTTCGTTAGCTGGCATCTTTTTGAGAAGAAAGTAGTTGAAAGAGTCGGAAAAAGGAGTTTTTTTGTGAAATGTCTTTGGACATTTTCAATTTTTGAACGGCTAGATTCGTTCATCAAACCGGAGAAAGGACAGGAAAATTCAAGAATGGGAAGTACAAACATGCGATAAAGTCTTAATTTAATTTCAGGAAGGTAGAAATTATAAGAAATAAAGCCGCAAATCTGAGCAGCTTTGGCCGTAATTCTATCGGCATGAGGCGAAAGATCTAATTTATTGGTGTAGCTTAAGCCCAAGTCCTTGATGGAGGAACATTCAATCATATGGCAACCTTCAAAGATAAGAGGTTGCGGCAGCCTTACAGGCCCAAAACTCATGTAGCGACACTTAGTAGGTGAGAACTCCATTAGCAATGTGGAGCTCCAGGCCGAAAGAGCGTCTAAGTCTGAATGAATTTGTTCTAGGCACCTTTCGGTTGTAGAGTTAGAGAAGGAATACAAGCATTTGAGGTCATCAGCATAAATAAAAGATCGAGAATGTTTAACTATCGATGAAATATCATTTATACACAGTAAGAACAACAAAGGACCTAATACGGTATTTTGAAGGACACCACTAACAGTCGGGGTAGCACTTGAGTATGAGGACCCTACTAAAACATTTTGTTTTCGATCATTTAGGTATGATCTAATAAAGTCAGTAAGGGGACTACGAAATCCTATAGCTTCTAGTTTAGCTAGAAGTCGTTTATGAGGCACCTTATCGAATGCCTTAATAAGATCAAAATAGATAACTACTACAGATAGATGATCATAACGAAGAGAGGTTAGTAGATTTAGAAAAGACATGTGGCAGGTTTAACAAGAACGGTCCGGTATGAAGCCGTGTTGGGAAAATTTCATAATTTTATTGCTTATGCAAAAATCCATGATTTGGTTTGCAAGTAGTTTTTCGAAGAGTTTAGCAAGAGAGGGCGTTTTATGAACACCGCGATAGTTATGAATGTCCGAGCGGGAACCAGATTTGAAAAACTGGTATTATAATAGAAGTTTTCCAATAATCGGGGAAGAAACCATTTTCGAGAAATACTGAGAATAATTTGCTTTAGTAAAGGTGGAAAATCCCTTAACTGTTTAATAAGTGAGTTTGGAATGTTATCAGTTCCAACTGAATGTGAATTTTTTAGGTGAGCTATTTCTTTTTGAATACATGCAGGCGAGAAATAAATAGTTGCTAGAAGCGAATTTGAAAGTAGAGGAATTGTGGGAGTGGGGCTAGTTTCAGTGGTAAAGTGGTTGGCAAAAAACGAGTTTAACAATTCTGCTTTTGCCCAAATCATCTGTAACAAATTTTCTGTTACAGTCGAGTAAGGGCGGATTTACATTCAGACGCTTAGCCGATGCCCGAACATGAAAGATTTGAGCAACAGATTTGGATGAATTGGCATCACTTAGTGCCCGAGCCTCCCTACGCTTATCTCGCGCGAGCCCTATTCTCGATGCTAATTCAAATATTTGTGCAATCCTTAAATGAACTGACAAAGAGCTTTAAGATGAATCTTTAAGTTGCTTTCGTAATTTTTTAAGTCTGTTCTGGAGAAAATGAGGAACAGTAGAAGAAGCTGTATGTGAATTAAAAATCTTAAACGGGATAAAAGCCTGGATTTTTTCTGTGAGGCTCTGCAATAGCTCACGGAAAAAGTTTAGATCGTTGATTGAAAATATGCAATGCCAATCTAGAGTGCTTACGAAATTAGTTACTGTTTCATGGTTTATGTTAGCAAAGTTGAGGTTATTGCATTTAACCTCAGGCTTCTTAAGAAGGGGAACTGGAAGACAACAGTGAATTATTGCGTGATCACTTGTAAATAGATCATGATGAAAATTCATAAAGAGAGGGTGGACATCGTTTGTAAACATTAAATCTAAAATGTTGTCATTTTTAGTAACTGATCTGACCAGTTGGGACATGTTTGAAAAAGTTAATAGTATCGACCAATTTCTGATTTTTAGGCGGAGAGAAATTTGCCTGCCAGTCAATGTCTGGCAGATTAAAATCGCCTACGATTATTTTGACATCAAACTGAGTGTCTGTAACTTTTTCAAATAGTTCACAGAGCTCGCTTTCATTGGCAGAATAACACGGAGGATTATAGACACAGCCAATTACCGCTTTTTTATTGTGCGGGAGGATGACTGAAGCAAAGCATACATTTCCAGAAAAAGACGAAATGTTCAGATGAAAAGGGAAATGTACAAAGGATGACTTAATATAAAGGAGGCAACCACCGCCACGTTTTTCAGGGCGGTCTTGTCGGTACAAATTGAAATTAGCAATAGCAAGCGTCGAGTCAGAAATAAGAGAGTGAGCCCAGGATTCAGTGATGCACAGCCCACCTGGATCAAGCTCAAAGGCTACTGCTCTTAACTCAGCCATCTTATTTACAACTGACCTCGCATTGAGTGAAACTAAGCTGAGCGTATTCCTGAGTGGCAGGTTACGCTCATCTGTATTTACAAAAAAGGATAATTTGGTGGCGGAGAAGAAAACTGGAAAGAAGAAACGAAAGGTGGGAAACAAAATTGCTCTGGTCTACAAATTGTCGAAATGTTATTGTTAAGAGAACTGAGATTATTGTACAGCGGCATATTTGGATGAAAACCTTGGAAGGGAAGGCTATACTGTGGCGTTTGAAAGATAGGGGTGGCATAGAAATGAGATTTTGAGGGACATTAGCAAAATTGGAGGAAAACGTGCATTTGAAAAAGGAATAAATGATTTCGAAAACTGGTAGCATAATAAGAATTGTTAAATATTTGTGGATTTTGGACAATTTTTGGGTTGGGAAAGATGCTAACGTTATCGTTCGCAGCTGTTGTAGATGCTGAGGGGTAAGCAGGTTTCCCATCGGAAATGCCATTGCTGATTTCAAAGCCTGGATTAGCCACAGATTTAGATTTACTAGGAGTTTTCTTAGGGTTAGTAGATTTGGCAGGTATAACAGGCATGGTTTGCTTGGGATGAGAAAGAAGTGGAGTTGACACAATTTCCCGCAAACCAGAAACAAGGTTAACGGGTGAAGATTTAGCTGGAATCGAAATTCCTGTCGATCCGGAGGGCCGTAGGCTTGCTTTAGCTACAGGACAAACCTCTGAGATAACTTTTGGTATTGAAGGTGTAGACCAAGGCTTCTTGTTTGCTAATGAGGGTGAAACCCGACGTTCCATTGGGGTTTTATCCCTACAGATAAACGACTTGTTTTTTTTCAAATATTGAGCTGAGTGCTCATGCCTAGAGAAAATAAGGTCAACTTCAATCGCTGAAATAAGTTTGACCAGAATCGGAGGGTTTTTACTACGGGAAGATAACCTTTTAGCTTCAGCGACTTTAAAGTTAAAGCCGCACGAGTAAAGGAAATGAAATGCAACGTCCAGGGGGATTTTACTCTTGGGGACGTTTTTTAAAAGAAAATTGATACTTTCTCTTATGTCGGTCAATTGACTCGGTACTGACCATGTTTATAAAAGGCTCTAGTTTCACGCATTGTTGAGAAGTGAGTGAAGACAACTTTACCTCAAAAATGGTACCAAGGATCGTGAAGGGAGAACCATATTTAGACATAAAGGTATTAAAGTTTTCCAGGGCGTCAAGGTCTAATTTCTTCATGCTAAAGGTGGGTTGTTCTAGTGGAAGTTTAACGCGAAGAGGATGTTTGCGTCTAAGTACTGACTGGGGTTTCATATTGGTTTTTAAAATATAAGTACTTTTTAAATCAATAATACGAAGGAAAAATTGTTACTAGTGACGTTTTTGCGGAATAAAAAGATTTAATATTTTTAAGCAAGTCACTGCAAGCAAATATCTGCTAGGTAACGAGTTTAAACTGAAAAATAGAATTAGCGAAGAGGCTATGCAGGATGAAAAATTATATCAACTGGTATACCAGTTACTACAAATTATTCTTCGCTGGAAATAAGGTAAACTTACAAATTTTTCAACTTTATTTCTAGAATAGCTTTAGATTCCGTCGTTTTGACGTAAATCTGCGAGAACTTTAATGAGGCTATGTAGGGTGAAAAAGTTTAAAAACTCTATATTTCTCCTTTTTGCAATTGCAATAACTGCAGGTATGTGCAGCTGATGATGAGGTAGAAATACAATTAATTGTCAATAATTAAGCTAATATTTTCTAAAGGAAACGTAGAAATCAGTTGAAAATTCGAGAATTCACTTATCTTCAAATTTGAACACACCGCCTTCGACCTTGACCTTGATTTCAAAGCCGTTACCACTTCACGAGGACTGTTCCGGACAATATTGCTTCAACTGCACGTACGTACCTGCTTCGTGCTCATCCGGAATTTTCGTCGTGCCAAACTTCCTCATAAAACGGTATCAAATTGGAATTTGTTTATCATCTTATTCAAATTGACATCGCAGCCTCTGCACCAATAAAAACTGACAACCACTCAGGGAAATAAATGTGTACAACCTCGTGAAGATCTGATGTTATCCAGAACCTTCAACAGCTCCGAACGGCTGAGTCGTTCCTGCATTTTTTGCATGCTATTTACAGTTTTTAAAAGCGTTTTTGAACAATTTGGCGCATTGTTTGCTCATATTGCGTAATTACTCGCCATACATCGTTTTTGCGATCTATCCTGGAAGTCAAAAATATACCCTTCGGGTATCGTACAAAATACGTGTTACCACCGAGGATCGAATCAAGGAACCAATGTGCAGGAAACGACGGTAATACCACTGAGCTATTGCTGCACGATGAACTCGCTGATTTAAATTTAAATGATGACATAAACTTTAATCATAACACGAATGACCTAAATTCCAGGCATGTATCATTAAAGTCACTTCCTGCCAACCGGGCCAAGTGTTTATAAGTTTTTTGGGTGTCAATTACGAGGACGAAGCGTTTGCGATATGCTTTAAACTTCTGCAAAACATTTCAGAGATTGAAAAGGATATGAAAGGGCTGAAGATGGAGATAGAGAAGCTGAAGAAACCTCCTCACATTGTACCCGAGCACAAGCAGTCCCTAACGGGGGAACATAAGAGAGACAAACGTACATACGCATGCACAGCTTCAGTAGCCATCACATCCAATAAGGGTGATGGCACTACGTCCACGAAGCTCGGTTTAGCCGTTAAACAGTCTCCAGAAATGAAAGCGGGCAACTGGCAGGAATCCCAGAAAATGAAGAAACGAGTTTCGGAAGACAAAGTTAATGTCATACAAAAATGGAAGTCCCAGAAGCCCAGCGTCTGACAAAAGTCCCTATCATGTTGAAGTGCCCGCATCCACGAGTAACGCCACCACTGTGAACTCACACCCTAGTGCGGGCGGGCAAATTAGGACCTCGCCCATAAATCGTAAGCGAAATATCGTAATACGGGGAGTCCAAGAATCCACGTCCTGCATTCCGAAGGAATGAGTGGCACACGATCTAGATCTTCTTCATGAATGTGCCAGTGCATTCCTGAAGAAAAGGGGAAATTACACCGTGCAAAAAGCTTTTTGATTAGGCAAATCAGACGCCAGCCGCGACATGAAAATAGCCCCAAGGCCTCTTAAAATTATTTAAGAAACGAGACCTAGGCAGCAATTCTCTTTGAAAGAAGAATGACTTTATGGGGATCGCACAAACAAGTTTTTTTTTCGGCCGGACTACGAGCCAAAGGAATGGCTGAAAATGAGGGAACTACGGAGAGAATCGAGGGAGAGAATTGGCAGAGGGGAGAAACGGCGGAAAATCAAAGGCGGTATAATAGTCCAGATAAATGTGTCCTTCCTATGACCAAAACCTGTAACAATGAAGGCTGCGTCTCCCTAACGAATCGATCATTGAAAGTCATCTCCGCAAATGTACAAAGCGTTTTTAACAAGCTGGATGACCTTAGAAAGGTAGTGGATGAAATTAAACCACACGTTATGGCTTTCACTGAAACGTGGCTCACTGCAGACATTACTGATTCTGAAATATCACTCAGAGGATATCAGCTCTTCAGGAGAGATAGACCAAGTCGAGAATGAGGAGTCATAGTTTATGTCACTTGCAAGCTAACCGCTACAACACGGCTTCCGTCCAGGACGGTTCCCTGCCTCACGAGTGCCCTTCGGTCGCGAGAAATGGACAAAGCCACAGATAAAGGGTCATCAGTAGATGTTATATTTTTGACTTCAAAGAGGCCGTTGATAGTGTACCATACGGGCTTCTTTTACAGAAAGATTTAAAACGTTGGAATTCGCAGGAAAACTCTTCCAATTGGATTAAGAGTTTCTTGTCTTCAGAGTACTATGAGAGCTGTTGTTGGAAACTCTAGCCTCGGAATTTAGAATTTAGGAATTGAGAATTTATATTTGGTTAGCTACCGGGAAGGTACTGTCTAAGCTAAAACATTAGTAACGAAATAATAAAGTTATGACAATGTATGCAGATAAAATGTATCAAAATTCATAACTTGTCCTGCTATGTCAACAGTTAGCAATGTTTTTAAAATTAATGGTGAACTAGAAAAATAGGCAGTGACTCACTATGAAAATGGAGGCAAGTTCAATAAACCTTCATTTTTCGAATAGAAAGGTAGGAGAAAAACTGCTTAGGAAAAATGGTCAGGTAGTAGAATATTAAATGACAGCTACGGTGAAGCATTTCAGAATGAGATAATGGAAAACGTCGAGGGTGAGTCGTTCTTGATCGCTTAGGCGTATGGCCAGAATCTCGCGAAAATGCGTCAATGAACTAAAGTCCTCAGCATCATAGTCGAGATCGGAGAATGGTGGTATCAAAGAGAACGCAGCATTTTAGACTGTGGAACCACCGAAATTTGTACGTCGAATGACGTCATCGTTTTGGAGTGACGGTGATATAGGAGACATCATAGTTCATGGGCGATCCCGAGGTAGCGTAAAATATAGTTTCAAGAGGTCACTCAAATTCCCGATGGTCCTTTCTCCGAGTCATGAGAGCTACTGGGGAAAGATGAGGAAAATAAAAAGGTTAATAGAATCAGTGTTAAGATAAATGTGCAGTCTTCGCTTGAATGCAGATAGACTAGTTAACGACCTAATTTCAATTGGCAGAGTTATTCCAAAAAACTATACCTAGAAGCAAGAAGAGAGCGTTTACACGTGGAGGATGCAGGGGGTATAGTGGTGCAAAATTTCTTGAGTTATAAGGAAGACTAACGGGGAGTAATGACAAGCTGGGAGAGTTGAACTATTGTTAGTCGGAAGGAGACAAAGCCTGCTTCTGACCCAAAAGAAATTTTTTGCTTCGTTAGCTGGCATCTTGTTGTGGAAGTAGTTGAAAGAGTCCGGAAATAGGAGTTTTTTTTGTGAAATGTCTTTGGACATTTTTCAATTTTTGAATAGCTGGGTGAACCATCAAACCGAAGAAGGACAGCAAAATTCAAGAATGGGCAGTACAAACATACGATGAAGTTTAATTTAATTT
>WEDG01007358.1:0-17453 GCA_017591395.1 Schistocephalus solidus
GTTGTACTAATATTACTACTAATACTTCCTACTAGTACTAATATCACTAATACTAGTACTACTACTCACTAATACTACTACTACTCTAATACTACTACTACAAATACAACTACTACTACTACTAATATTACTGCTACTACTTCTACTACTACTACTACTACTACTACTACTACTACTACTACTACTACTACTACTACTGCTGCTGCTGCTGCTACTACTACTACTACTACTACTAATAATAATAATAATACCTCAACTTCTACAACTACTACTTCTACTACTACTACTTATACTGCTACTTCTACTGCTAATACTCCTAGTACTACTTTTACTACTACTATGACTACTACTACTCTATAACATCACTGCTACTGATCAATACAACCTGCCACTTACTCAATACCACACTACCACATTTCCATCTGCTACTTCATCTTAATACTACTTCTATTACTACTACCACTGCTACACGATCACCGTTACTACTACTACTACTACTACTACTACTACTACTACTACTACTACAACCACACAACTACTGCTACAACCACTCACTGCTACTACTGCTAATACTACTACTACTGACTAACAATGCAACTACTAGTAATCAATGCTACTACTCACTACTTCTATCCTAGTACTACTCACTACTCCACGCAAACCAACCTACTCACTACCACTACTACTACTGCTAATACTACTAATACTACAACTACTACTCTACCACTACTACTTTCATACTCGCTACTCACTGCCAATACCCTAGTACTCACTTTTAACAACCACAATGACTACTACCACTTATAACAATACCGCTACTGATACTACAACTGCTACTTCTACTACTACTAATACTATTACTACTACTCTAATCACTACTACTACAACTACTCACTACTAATATATAATGCTATCACCACTACTCACTACTACTACCGCTGCTGCTGCCACTCACTACTAATTACTCACTACTTCATCTACTACTACTACTATTTATACTGCTACTTCTACTGCTAATTTCTAGTACTACTTTTACTACACTATGCACTACTACTACTTATAATAATACTGACATACTGATACTACAACTGCTACTTCTACTAATACTAATACTACCACTACTGCTGCTAATTATCTTAATACTACTACTACTACTGCTACTACTACTACCACTGCTACACGATCACCGTTACTACTACTACTACTACTACTACTACTACTACTACTACTACTAATACAACTACTGCTACAACTACTACTGCTACTACTACTGAATACTACTACTACTGACAATAATACAACTACTAGTAATAATACTACTACTAATACTACTTCTATTCCTAGTACTACTACTACTTCCACGCAACCAACCCATTATTGCTGAGAAAACTCACGACGCCGGTCAACCATTTCTATCACCATCACCATTCCCACGGTTAACAATGTGGTATGGTGCCCAAACGATCCCCACTACAGTTGCACCTTAGCCTCGCGCATCTGTCTCATCGCTCACTAGTGAATTTCTCACACGACAGTTCGAGCATGGAGTACAACTATGTCCACTGTATGCGCCACAGTAGGGTGGTGCAGGGACGGTGATTTGCGCTGGATTATAGTGAGAGCAGACTTGCGAGCACCCACCTCACTCTCTATTCCAGTCCCCCACCTGGACCTGATATCATGACAGAGTCAAGAAGACCGGAGATGGGAGAGGGCGCAGGCCCATGCACTGTGGTCCTACTCCAAACTAGAACACAACACCAGAAGAGAGGGGCGGCTTGGATCCCAGATGAGTGGGAGTGCCATTAAGACCACAGTAAGTAGGAGCCATTGCAGTCTGACTCTCATTCCGCCAGTCAGCCACTCCACACAAATACACACACTGGGCTGAACACGCGATCCGAGTTACCCTGTCAGGTGGCAACCTTCCAAGCCGACCCGCCTCAACCGCTCACACTGAATACGCATGCGTGAAAACCCGCAATAAAGCAACGCCGGTCAAACGCCATCTGCACCCATCTCACTAGCACATGCAAAAATGGGTTCGTATCAGTTCCACACTACCCACCGCCGGTACGGAATCAGTACCTTTCTGTGATACATCTATGGCAATTTCAGTCATGCGAGCTTCGAGCCGTACGCATCCTCCACTTGCGTGGAGTCCTGGGGTGTTGTGTGGCGGCACAGGTCGTGTGTGGCACGTGCAGACGCGCTGTCTCGATCCGATGGCCACTGTGTCTTAGATGATATAAAAATACCGTATCCACCGTATCCACCGTAGAATCTACGCAAAAGCGCCATCGTGGGAGGAAGTAGTAGGATTATCGTTTACCCATGCGGGGTAGGTACCGGCGGCTGAGGAAACATAGGCAGCTTGTACGAGAACCGGCGTTTGCTGCTGTCATTCTTAGTGCTGCAATGACAGACGGACAACTCCACCTGATCTCTCACTTCCTCCCTCTATAAACGCCCAAATCGTGATCCACGCACTACCCATCATGGGACCACAACCTGTAACGCTAAGTTCGAGCACACTCCGAAAGTCCTGCCACCAGTTTCGTCGACCACCATCCCTGTCAATATCCCCGCAACTGCTGTCAGATTGTGTAAGGGGCCTGATCCCGTCTCCGGTCTTGTTGTAAGGCGGAATCGGATTACGGCAGACGCAATGCAATTTGGCTATAAGCGGTAGTCAGTGCCTGCGCATGTCATTGTGTCTGGGCACCAGTGGTTTTTGGATGCACGGAAAATATAGTTTAAACCGACCGTCGAGGTTCCATCATTGCGCGTAACTGTGTGGGAATGGATAAATTTGCCAAAAACTTGGCCGATTGGATCTTCCTCTGATGTTCAACGTGCCATTTTATGGCTTGCTTCTAACTATTTTAACGGCAGTGAAGAACCCTACACATTTGTACATAAGCTTTCGGCGAAGCAGGCGTACATGGGCGTTTCAGTAGCCTTATTTGCTTCACATCGATCAAACTATCATCGTGATATCAAGCCAGCGGTAAAAATTAAACTCAAATATTACTAAGTAAAAGGCAGAAGTTTGTAAGTTGCCATTAGAGGGGCGTCAATTCCTCCTCCTCCTCATCCTCCTCCTCCTCCTCCTCCTCCTCCTCCTCCTCCTCCTCCTCCTCCTCCTCCTCCTCCTCCTCCTCCTCCTCCTCTGCTTCTTCTCCCTCCACATGCACCTTGCACACACTGATAAAATTTTGCCGTAATAAAACGCAGAGAGAATTCAGGGACAGATACCGCGCAAGTACGAGAGTCAGACAGCGGTAAATAATTAACCCAAATATTGCTAAAAGGCAGAAGTTGTAAGTTGCCATTAGAGGCTCAATTCCTCCTCCTCCATCCTCCTCTTCTGCTTCCTCGCTCCACATGCACCTTGCGCCACACTGATTGGATCTGCCGTAGATAGAAGCGCCAGAGGAGATTCAGGGACAGATACTGCGCACGTACGAGAGCAGACATTATTATATTATGCTGTTAGTATTACTGGGTCAACGCGCCTGCGCCAGCTGGGATGGGTCGGGGTGAAGGCCAAAGTATCGATCGGCACGTAAGGGTATCGCGCCGCGGGCATTCAGCCGTCGAAGGGATCAGTCGCGCATCACCCAAATGAAAGCTGTCGCCGTCAGTAACACCTGGTGCAAGTTTATGCAAGCCTTGTGTTTTCCATTCACCGACGGCCTTTCATTGATGTCGATGTGGGAACGAACAAAATGCCGCAAACTGCACCAAGCTAAAATGCCCTTTTGATGGCTTGCTTACGTGTTTTTGGGTGATAATGAAGAACCACGTAGTATAGTATACTGGTTTTCAGGTGGGTAGAACTTCCTGTGTAGTTCAGTAATTTTCCTCTGTTACGTCAATTTCCTGCACACTGATGAACTCTGGTCCAGATGTATTGCTAAAGGTAATACTATAATTAACATATTACTAGAAACAAAAGAGTAGAACCTTAATTTGTAATATAATGAGATGCATCATTCTCTTCATACGATACAACTCCATCATGCACAGTGGATTCTAGAATGAGAAACTCAGCAGCCTCAGTGGGAGTTGAGAAATTGTGCCATAAAAAAACAACTAATGCAGTTCCAAGAACATAACAATCTGCTTTCCAGGGTAAAAGCATGGTTTCCGCAGAGGTAGGTCCTACGTCACAAATTCGCTCTTCTGTTTAGAACGTTGGACTGAAGCGGTCGATAGAGGAAATACGGTGCACGTAGTATATATCAACTTTAAAAAGGCTTTTGATAGCGTGTCGCACCACCACCTTCTTTATAAACTCAACCGCATAGGAGTAACAGGTAGACTTCTGACATGGATAGAAAACTTCTTAACATGGCCGCTCACAAACTGTCCATAACAGCGACAAACAGTCTACCAAGGTTGAGGTTGAGAGTGGTGTTCACCAAGGCTCTGTTCTCGGCCCTATTTTGTTCATTGTCTACATCAACGATTGTACCAACGAACTGGACTGCGATATTGCCATGTTTGCCGACGATCTCAAACATTGGCGCGTCATTCAAACTGCGGTTGACGAAGAGAACTTGCAGGCAAACTTAAATCGACTCCAGCAATGTTCAAATGACTGGCTCTTGCCGTTTAATGAGAGCAATTGCAACATCATACGAGTTGGGAAAAGCAATCCTTCGAACCGTACGGTTTACCGTCTGAATGGCATTCCATTGAAAGTTGTGGATGCCCAAAAGGACCTGGGAGTCTGGATCACGCCCTCGCTTAAACCCTCCCTACATTGCGCAAAGGTAGCGAAGTCTGCCATGTCGATTCTCTACCTCGTTAAACGAGCTTTTGCAGCCTTCACTACCGACTGCTTCGCTCAAGTCTTCGGAAAAATTCGGGAGGTCGCAGTTGGAGTCCGCTATCCCAGCTTGGAGACCCGGGACGACGAAGGACATCAACATCCTCGAAAAGGTCCTAAGGCGAGCAACCTAACTTGTCCTTGGACATGGCTCACAGCCTTATGAAACACGGCTGTCGAATCTCAATCTCCTTCCCTTGCGCTATAGACAGCTTCAGGGAGACATTCGGCGTACTACGCGTCAAGGACTGTTGTCTCTTCCCAGGTGATTTCTTCGAGTTGGCAACAACAACGAACTTGAGAGATCATCCATTAAAATTACGTGTGACTGGAGCAAGGCTAGACATTCGGAAGTACTTATTCTCCAAAAGATTAGTTGAAGCTTGGGATAATCTTCCTCTGGACGTTGTTATGTCGGACTCCTTGGAGGTTTCTAAGCGAATGTTAGATCGATATAATGGTGCGAGCTACAACATGAACTGAAAGCTGCCATAGGGACGTAATAAAGATGGTATTTATGTATATTTAAGTAACATTTCTTTATGTTTGTTATTTTCGTTCGTGGGCTTGCACTATCCCATAATTCCCATGCTGAGGTCCCCAAGGTCATCGCTGCTTAATTATTTGCAGACCTTGGTGACACCATGAGTGTTCGCATCAGCTGGACCTGGCGGCCATCGTCCATGCAGTGTATGAACGTTCTCCCTTGGTTTTAACCACAATGGACCGAGGGTGATCTGGGCGAATATCTCCACCTTTGAAATCACTCAAAGGGTTCTGCAATCAGCAAGGTAGCATCTGGCTGTACCTTCCGCACTTCGGTGCTGATTCATGTGACCTCCGCGATGCCCCCTGTTGGACCCCCTCCCCAAGGACGAAAGTTTTTTCTCCTAAATATCACTGGGAGTTTTTTCACTGTCTGCTCTTTTTCAACTATGTTTCGCCCAGTTGGCTCATAGCAATTGGCCTCGCCAACATATCGAGATACTATTTTTTTGATACCACAACTGGCATGTAAAAATATGGAATTCAAAGGTGACTCACCTACAGGCATTTGAAATGGAGCCGCCATCTTTTCTGCTCTCCATTCACATGTGAATCCTCTCATATGTACGTCGATTGGCCTAGTTCACCCATTATAAACTTTAATTTTAACACTAATTTGTTTATTCGAAATACAAAAAATGAGGTCATCAGCGCACGACGCTGGTACTATTTTGAAGCAAGTCCAAATTGATTAATATTTTGAGACACATTCAAGAACGATTTTTCACGGTAAATGGAGGACCCTTTTGCTGAAATTTTTGGAATTTTACTTACAAAATAAAGCGTACCTCTCTCTCTCTCTGATACTCATACTGACTGAGGCAGAGGTGGGGTATAGTCTTTCAATATTGACTGGGATGCTACTTCGTTATCTTCAGTAATATGTTATTTGTAGACTACTTCGGTGTGATATCAAGATCATTGTTGACCACAGACGGTCCGAATACCTCCACCGAAGCCTGTCTACCTGTTGGATGCTCGTGCTGCGTGTCACTCAGTCCCTTGCCTGAAGATACAGTGACCCCTCGATAAATATGTCAGCCTTCGGCAACAGGTCACATCAAGTGATGGTGCCGATGCATCCCCAAACCTCGGCTGACTCTTCGCCATTGAATTCTCAACCGTTTGCATCTTTCTTGCAGGTTAAAGGATTATCTTCCTACTTCATTCGAATATGGTGCTGGTAAATAGATTCTACGGTCGATCGATTTGCCATCCGACTGTGTTGCTGTGATTATCCTTCGGAGAATTTTGCTTACAGCTCGTTCAGCACAATCGAGGCTATGATGTGATTACACTCGAGGCTGTGAACAGTGACTAAAAAGCGTACGTCTCCTCAAATTGTCACTTGGTCATAGTCATACCTATACTTTCTTCGTACTTTGTCGGATATCACGCGTAGTAGTTGGTCAGATAGACGATTTTACCGAAAGCATGAATTATGATCTTGACCTCCACCTACAATCCAATATTCTGTTTGTGTATAAAAAACGCCTGCAAATAAAGCTCCAAATCAATTCTCCCCCAACACACCTAATCAGCGAGCTTCCTTGATATCTCCTCTGTGTGGTTTCCACAAAATCAAATAAAGAACTTACAATCTTGTTCAAGCGATTGAGAAAACTGATTAACGGCAATGTATTAACTGACATCTCATCAACGCAAGATGCTCAGAGTCCGCTAGCTACCTTTTTGCATCTATGAAGTCGCTATCTGGGTATGCAACACCATGCAAACTTATGCTCCCCTGTCTGTCCTATCCACTTCGCAGTAGTCTCCCGCCGCTCGAACAACGCAGAAACGAACAAAATGCATCAAATTCTGGACCGGTTTTGATAACTTATAGGTTTTCGTGAATTTACGCCTATTTCACCTGTTATGCCAATTATTCTGCTATATAGACACAGTTTAGAACGGCAGGTTCAACTGGGCTCATTCTATATCCCAACATTCTGACAGAGATAGATCGGTCTTCTGGGGTGATAACCGTTGAGCTGGCTCGCCTTCTGAGTTTTTATTACAGCGAAATTTCACAAATCCCACCGAGACTGCTGAGTTTCTCATTCTAGAATCCACTGTGCATGATGGAGTTGTATTCGTATGAAGAATGATGCATCTCTATTATATTACAAATTAACGTTCTACTCACGGCTTGTAGTAATCTGGTAATTATAGTATTACCTTTAACGGCCACATCTGGACCAGAGTTCATCAGTGTGAAGGAAATAAGGCGTAATAGAGGAAAATTACTGAACTACACAGGAAGTTCTACCCACCTGAAAACCATACTATACCGTGGTTCTTCATTCTCACCCAAAAACCGGAATCAAACCATCAAAGGGCATTTTAACTGATTGCAGTTTGCGGCATTTGTTCGTTCCCACATCGACATCAATGAGCCGTCGGTGAATGGAAAAAACCAAGAACCTGCATAAACTTGCACCAGGTGTTACTGACGGCGACAGTTTACTTGGCGTGATGACGGTGATGTTTGTTGTGTTGATTTGACCGATCCCTTCTTGACGGTTGAATGCTCGCGGCGCTTGACGTGCCTGACGTGCCCGATCGATGCTGGCGCTATACCCGATGCATCCCCGCTGGGCTCAGGCGTACTCTCGTACATCCTCCAATAAAAACAACAGTAATAATAATAATAATAATAATGTCTGACTCTCATACTGGCGCGGTATCTGTCCCTGAATTCTTTTCTTTTTATTACGGCAAAATTTCATTTGAGTGTGCAAGGGTGCATGTGGAGGAGGAAGAAGAAAGACGAAGAAGAAGAAGAAGAGGAGCAGAGGGATGAGGAGGAGGAGGAGGAGGAGGGAGGAGGAGGAGGTGGAGGAGGAGGGAGGAGGAGGAGGAAGGAGGAGGAGGAGGATGAGGAGGGAGGAGGAGGAGGAGGAGGAGGAGGGAGGAGGGAGGAGGAGGGAGGAGGGAGGAGGAGGGAGGGAGGAGGAGGGAGGAGGGGGAGGAGGAGGAGGGGGAGGGAGGGGAGGGAGGAGGAGGGAGGAGGAGGGGAGGAGGAGGAGGAGGAGGAGGAGGAGGAGGAGGAGGAGGAGGAGGGAGGGAGGAGGAGGAGGAGGAGGAGGAGGAGGAGGAGGAGGAGGGAGGAGAGGGAGGAGGAGAGGGAGAGGAGGAAGAATTGACGCCCCTCTAATGGCAACTTATAAACTTCTGCCTTTTACTTAGTAATATTTAAGTTTAATATTTTACTGCTGGCTTAATATCACGATGATAGTTTGATCGATTTGAAGCAAATAAGGCTACGGAAACGCTCATGTACGCCTGCTTCCCTGAAAGCTAATGTACAAAAGTGTAGGGTTCTTCACTGCCGTTAAAATAGTTAGAAACAAACCGGCCAAGCTTGGCAAATTTATCCCATCCCACACAGTTAGGCGCGATGATGGAAGCTCAACGGTCGGTCGAACTTAGCGTTACAGGTTGTGGTCCCATGAGGGGTAGGGCGTGGATCACGGTTTGGGCGTTTATGAGGGAGGAAGAGATCAGGTGGAGTTGTCCGTCTGTCATTGCAACGCTAAGAATGACAGCAGCAAACGCCGGTTCTCGTACAAGCTGCCTATGTTTCCTCAACCGCCGGTACCTACCCGGCATGGGTAAACGATAATCCTACTACTTCCGCCCACGATGGCGCGCGTTTGCGTGACTCACGTGGATACGGTGGATACGGTATTTTTATATAATCTAAGACCAGTCGTAAACCAACTGCTCAGAGGACACAGTGGCCATCGGTTCGAGACAGCGCGCCCAACGTGCCACACACGACCCTGCCGCCACACACCCCAGGACTCCACCGCGGGAGGATGCGGACGGCCCGAAGCCTCGCATGACCGAAACTGCCATAGATGTATCACAGAAAGGTACTGATTCCGTACCGGCGGTGGGTAGTGTGGAACTGATACGAACCCATTTTTGCATGTGCTAGTGAGATGGGTGCAGATGGCGTTTGACCGGCGTTGCTTTATTGCGGGTTTTCACGCATGCGTATTCAGTGTGAGCGGTTGAGGCGGGTCGGCTTGGAAGGTTGCCACCTGACAGGGTAACTCGGATCGCGTGTTCAGCCCAGTGTGTGTATTTGTGTGGAGTGGCTGACTGGCGGAATGAGAGTCAGACTGCAATGGCTCCTACTTACTGTGGTCTTAATGGCACTCCCACTCATCTGGGATCCAAGCCGCCCCTCTCTTCTGGTGTTGTGTTCTAGCTTTGGAGTAGGACCACAGTGCATGGGCCTGCGCCCTCCCCATCTCCTCGGTCTTCTTGACTCTGTCATGACATCAGGTCCAGGTGGGGGACTGGAATAGAGAGTGAGGTGGGTGCTCGCAAGTCTGCTCTCACCATAATCCAGCGCAAATCACCGTCCCCGCACCCCACCCCTACCGTGGCGCATACAGTGGACATAGTTGTACTCCATGCTCGAACTGTCGTGCGGAGAAATCCACTAGTGAGCCGATGAGACAGATGCGCGAGGCTAAGGTGCAACTGTAATGGGGATCGTTTGGGCACCATACCACATTGTTAACCGTGGAATGGTGATGGTGATAGAAATGGCTGACCGGCGTCGTGAGTTTTCTCAGCAATAATGGGTTGGTTGCGTGGAAGTTGTAGTAGTACTAGGAATAGAAGTAGTATTAGTAGTAGCATTATTACCAGTAGTTGTATTATTGTCAGTAGTAGTAGTATTCGTAGTAGTAGCAGCAGTAGTTGTAGCAGTAGTTGCATTAGTGAGTAGTAGTAGTAGTAGTAGTAGTAGTAGTAGTAGTAGTAACGGTGATCGTGTAGCAGTGGTAGTAGTAGCAGTAGTAGTAGTAGTATTAAGATAATTAGCAGCAGTAGTGGTAGTATTAGTATTAGTAGAAGTAGCAGTTGTAGTATCAGTAGCAGTATTATTATAAGTACTAGTAGTCATAGTAGTAGTAAAAGTAGTACTAGGAGTATTAGCAGTAGAAGTAGCAGTATAAGTAGTAGTAGTAGTAGTAGTATTAGTAGTATTAGCAGCAGCAGCAGTAATAGTAGTAGTAGTAGTAGTAGCAGTAATATTAGTAGTAGTAGTTGTAGTAGTAGTATTAGAAGTAGTAGTAATAGTATTAGTATTAGTAGAAGTAGCAGTTGTAGTATCAGTAGCAGTATTATTATAAGTAGTAGTAGTCATTGTAGTTGTTAAAGTAGTACTAGGAGTATTAGCAGTAGAAGTAGCAGTATAAGTAGTAGTAGTAGAAGTAGTAGTTGTAGTATTAGTAGTATTAGCAGTAGTAGTAGTAGTAGTAGTAGGTTGGTTGCGTGGAAGTAGTAGTAGTACTAGGAACAGAAGCAGCATTAGTAGTAGCATTATTACTCAGTAGTTGCATTACTGTCAGCAGTAGTAGCATTAGCAGCAGCAGCAGCAGTAGTTGCAGCAGCAGTTGTATTAGTTGTAGTAGTAGTAGTAGTAGTAGTAACGGTGATCGTGCAGCAGTGGTAGTAGTAATAGAAGTAGCTAGTATTAAGATAAGCAGCAGCAAGTAGCGGTAGCATTAGTATTAGTAGAAGTAGCAGCTGTAGCCATCAGTAGCAGTATTGACATAAGTAGTAGTAGTCATAGTAGTAGTAAAAGTAGCACCAGGAGCATTAGCAGTAGCAAGTAGCAGTATAAGTAGTAGTAGTAGAAGTAGTAGTTGTAGAAGTTGAAGTATTATTATTATTATTATTAGTAGTAGTAGTAGTAGTAGCAGCAGCAGCAGCAGTAGTAGTAGTAGTAGTAGACGTAGTAGTAGTAGTAGTAGTAGAAGTAGTAGCAGTAATATTAGTAGTAGTAGTAGTTGTAGTTGTAGAAGTAGTATTAGAAGTAGTAGTAGTATTAGTAGTAGTAGTACTAGTATTAGTAGTATTAGTACTAGTAGAAGTATTAGTAGTAATATTAGTAGTATTAGTAGTAGAAGTAGTATCATTATTATTAGTAGTAGTAGCAGTAGTAGTAGTAGTTTTAGTCGCAGTAGTAGTAGTAGTAGTAGTAGTAGTAGTAGTAGTAGTAGTAGTAGTAGTAGTAGTAGTAACGGGGATTGTGGCAGGCAAAATGAAGGCAGCGATTTTTAACGAAGTAGACAGGAGGACCTTCGGACGGTGGTCAAAAGTAACTGTAGTGGTTGTCATCCCGTGAGGATTGGGACAGGAGTGACGATGAGGGTGCTCACGGTTGCGGCTGTTGGAGCTTTCCAGATGTTGCTGCAACAACGACAATGACAACAACAATGACCAACTCGCGGACTGGAAGAATATTTGCTGCCCGTGAATTCTCAGCTGCTTCTAACTCTCCGATCATAGTAAAGTGTTCTCCTAATAATTCATTCCACGGCCCTGTGAGGTGATACTATTCGAGCTGGCAATTGGTCTGAGTTTTATTGCCGCACAATTTCATCCGAGTGTGCAATGTGCGCAAGGAGGAGAAAGAAATCAATCTTATGTAATGTAATTTACACGCTACTACCTTTTACATAGTACTATGTGATTTTCAGATGAAACTGTAGGCTTGCCTTCATGTTTGATCAATCAGGCCAATGCGTTAGGTTAAGGTCTGACTGCATGTGGAAGCATGTAGGAAACGACACCGTACTGCTGACAGCGGGTAAGATTGTGGCGGTGATGGAAGTAATTGACGGACCCTGTGAGTGTTCTCAAACGGTGTGGGGGTTGATATGTGGTGGTAGTCATGAGCGTCGTCGCGGGGATTGTAACGATGATGATGGAGCAGGTGATGGTTAACGAAACTGGCAGCAGGATATTCGAATGGGAGTAAAAGTAGTGGCAGGAATGGTGGTGGTGGTTTTGGTGTTGGTGTTGGTGATTGATGATGATGATGAGGATGAGGATGATGATGATGATGATGATGATGATGATGATGATGATGATGATGATGATGATGATGATGAGGATGATGAGGATGATGATGATGATGATGATGATTATGATGATGATACCGATGATGCCGCTGCTGCCGCTGATGATGATGATGATGATGATGATGATGATGATGATGATGATGATGATGATGATGATGATGATGATGATGATGATGATGATGAGGGATGATGAGGATGATAATGGTGATGATGTGATAATGATGACGATGATGATGCTGATGATGATGATAATGATGGTGATGATGATGGTGATGATGATGATGATAGTGGTGGTGATGTGTGTGTGGTGGTGATGATGTGTGATGATTACTGCTACTGCTATGATGATGATGTATGTGATGATGATGATGATTATGATGATGATGATGATGATGATGATACTGATGATGCTGCTGCTGCTGATGTGTGTCACTGCTGCTGCTGCTGATGATGATGTGATGATGTGATGGTGATGATGATAGGATGATGATGTAGTGATTATGTGATGATGATGATGATGATGATGCTGATGTGTATGTGTGATGTGTGTGATGTGTGATGTGTGATGATGATGATGTGATGATGATGATGATGATGATGCATGCTGCTGCTGCTGCTGCTGATGATGATGATGATGATGATGATGAGTGATGATGATGATGATGATGTATGATGATGCTGCTGCTGATGTGTGTGATGATGATGATGATGATGATGATGTGATGATGATGATGATGATGAGATGATGATGAGTGTCGTGATGATGATGATGATGGCAATGATGGTGTGTGTGTGTGTGTGTGTGTGTGTGTGTGTGTGTGTCGTGTGTGTGTGTGTGGTATATGTGTATATCGTGTGATGATGTGTGTGTGTGATGCATGATGCTGCTGACTGCTGCTGACTGATGATGTGTGTGTGTGTGGTATGATGATGATGATGATGATACTGATGATGCTGCTGCTGCTGCTGCTGCTGATGATGATGATGATGCTGCTGCTGCTGCTGATGATGATGATGATGATGATGATGATGATGATGATGATGAGGATGAGGATGATGATGATGATGGTGTGGTCGATGTGATGATGATGATGCTGTGATGATGATACGTGATGATGATGATGGTGATGATGATGATGATGATGATGATGATGATGATGATGATGATGTGTGTAGTAGTAGTGTGTGTGTGTGTGTGTGTGTGTGATTATGATTATGATGATGATGATGATACTGATGATGCTGCTGCTGCTGCTGATGATGATGTGTGATGATGTGATGATGTGTGATGATGGTGTGATGGTGTGTGATGATGATGTGTGTGCGATGATGATGCAGTGGTCTGCTGCTGCTGACTGATGATGATGATGATAATGTGTGATGCGTGACTGATGATGATGATGATGATGATGATAGATGATGATGAGTGATGATGATGATGTATGATTTATGATGTGTGATGATAGTGAATGATAGTGAGTGATGTGTGTGTGTGTGTGTGTGTGCTGTGATGATGATGATGATGATGATTGTAATTATGATGATGCAATGATGCTACTGACTGCTGCACTGCTGATGATGATGATGATGGTGATGATGATGATGTGTGTGTGGTGTATGATGATGACTGATGTAGTGATGTGTGATGATGTGTGGATGATGATGATAGTAGATGGTGATGATGACGATGATGATGATAATGATGATGATGATGATGATGATGATGATGATGATGATGATGATGATGATGTGTGATGATGATGTGTGATGATGAGATCATGAGAGTGGAGATACAGAGGGTGACGCTATTAGGCGTTTACGGACGACAAAAGTGACTGTGGACTCTTGGAATGGCCGAATATTTACTGTATCTGCGTCCTCAGCTGCTGGTACCTTCCCGATTGGGGTAATGGATTGTCATACTTACTCATTCCAATATGCCGCTGATAAGTAGATTCTACGTTTGATCACGTTTGCATCCGATGGCATGAAATTTATTGCAGCATACTTTCATATGTGTATCCAATGTTCACGGAGAGTTTGATAGCGGTGAGGATGAGGAGCAGTAGGAACTGTTGACGACTATTTGCAGTGTATTATACAAATACATGCTACCAAATATTACCAAGTAATCTATTAGTTTTATATTGAATTGGTTGCTCGAAATGAACACCAACATAAAATCAACAATCCTATCAGAGGGCAATTCTTACATGGCCCAAGATTTTCTGCCTGGGGTAAAGTCACCATACGGAATTGTTCTGTTCTTCCTTATCGTTCAACAAACTAAAAGCAAGTAATCTATAGGGCATGTTCCGCTTCAGACCAAAACCTTTTCAGTCATATTAATGGTAGACAAAATGTGATTACCGGGTGGTATGTCAAAAGAACAAGGAGCATTTACCGATAATCGAAGTAAGGCAGACAGGCCCCAAAGCGATTGACCGTACAATCTACTTACCTGCGTCATAGTGGAATGAATAAGTAGGACAATCCTTTACCTCCGAGAACGCATTGGCAGGCCGAGAGTCAGTTGTTGTTATTGTTTTATTGGTGTAATTAGTTTCAGCATGACGCTTGGGAATACTCCGGAACCTACACTGGATGTTGTCAGTCTGCGAAGCCTGAAATATTGATTCATAGGTCATTGTGTCGTCAGGCTGGGAAAAATTGACGTGCGGCGCAAGCATTCAACGGGCAGGCAGACTTCCGTGAACGCTGGTCAGCTCACAGCTCAGGATCTCATAGAACTCACGGGGCGTTGCCTCGAGACCTTCTTCACTTTCGAAGGGATCACATATGAGGAAATCTAGGGCACTTCAATTGAATCTCTATTCTCTGGACCCATTCCCGAGGTGAATCTGAAAAAAAACTCCAGAGACGGTTGTTCCATGAGTACGAACACAAATTTTGGGCCCGTAACATTGATAAAAATATCGTCATCATCGATCAGCATAGAAGAACGAGTGAACTCGATTTTACCCAACCTACACTTCAAGATGGAAGAAGAAGAAGAAGAAGAAGAAGAAGAAGAAGAAGAAGTGTAGGGGCAGACTTCCGTTCTTTGATATTCTCGTCCGCCGCCAACCGGACGGTAGAATGGCGACGTCAGTCTACCGAAAACATACGAACACACTGCAAATGCTGAGTTGCAACAGCACAAACGAAGTTGTGTTTGCACGCTAGAACAACGTGTAGAAATTCACTGCAGCATGTCAATTGCCAAACGGGACGAGATGAAGTTTCTCCGGGAACTTTTCACGGCTAGCGGCTATCCACGAGCGTTCATTGAGCGCAATCAAATTCCACAGAAAAGGCAGAATGTAGAGGATCGCCGGCCAACGTCATAGCGGATCATTCCCGTATATGAAGTTGGTCTCCGAAACCGTAGCTAGATCTCTTGTGCCTCTCGGAATAAGAGTTTCCCACAGGCCCACCTCAACAATCCGACAGCAGGTCATGCGGCTAAGAGACCCCATTCCTCATCAGGATAGGCCGCATTCGTTTATCGAATTCAACGCAGGTGCGCGGTGTCGCCATCCGCAAACGCGAGTGCGCGAGTATACGTTGGCTGTACGAAGGTGGAACCTGAAGTCAGGAGTGGCAAACGATACCGTGTAGATGGGCCACGTCTTCAACTTTGACGCTGCCCAAATGGTAGGCCGAAGCGAGGACTACACGCTAAGGTAGATAAAGGAAGCTTGGATGTCCACCAACTGCTCCGTCAACCGCCACATTAACTTACCTGCCCTCTTTTTGGTTTTATGGATCAACTTGACAGGAGACCGTCAGGGCGTAGAACAATTGGGGCCGCCAATGATCTCCTCAACCAACGAGGACGGGTGTGGAACAAGCCGTGGTGAAATGCCAGCCGACGCAAACACAGCCTGTCAGCGGGGGCGGCTACGAAGTGATGCAAGTCCGACGCAGCCAGACAGGCGGTCCAACAGGCACAAGGCAAAGAGTGGTACATAGTGAGGGCTGCGAGCATGACTCTCCAGTTTCTGACGATGAGTAAACAAAAAATCTTCTTGAAACCTCAGACAAACATTATACCTCTCCCGGTGAACTCCACTTTATCTTCTGACTCAAATATTACGTTAAATAATTCTTTTGTCCTTCAATTTATTCGATGATTATTCATTGCTCATTAGTAAAATTGGTCGGTTCGTTTGTGTCCGTTTTTGATTGGTTAGTTTCTTACGTGTTATGTCAGTTATTTTACCGCATATAGGCAGTTTGAAATGACTGACGAAAGTGAACGCATTCTATTCTTTAACATACCACGGCTGGCAAAGGATAAAACATGCCTTGAAAAGGTACAATGCTGGGCAACAAAGCTGGTAAATGGTTTCAAAGATCAATCATACATAGAAAGACTTCACTGCCTTAATCTATTTACTCTGTTTTTTTCAGGCAGCAAGAAGGTGATCTTGTCCTGATTTACAAGATAACACATGGTCTTGAGAATGGATTGAGCTTTGAGAAGATGCTTCAGTGGCATCTTTTCACCCTAGCTTCGTGGATGCTCGATGAAACTGCGCACGAAAATGGTCAGGCTGAAATTCCGCTCCGAATTTTTCGCGCAAAGGGTAGTAGTGAGCTGGAATGATCTCCCACCAATCCGTCGTGGAGGTGACATCCCTTTAGCTGTTCAAGAAACGCTTGGATGACTATATGTGTCCCCTGCTTCCCTTGACAGTCTGAACCTCAGCTAACTGCTCACACACACACACACACACGACGACAGTTCGACCGTCGTAGTCCGACGATGTCCACCGTATGCTCATGGGAAAGTTGAGCAGGGACGGCGACTTGCGCGTGATTTAGTTTAAAGTGATAGTAGACTTGCGCTGCATCTACCGCACTCTCTCCTCCTCCCCCACCTGAGCCCGGTGTAAAGACAGAGTCAAGAAGACCGGAGGCGGGAGAGGACGTAGGTGGCTGGCGCGGCTGGGTCCCCTTAGTCCAAGCCGCCCCTAGGCGTGCCACCACACCTCAATGTTCGGCATTTGTTATGGGAGCGCAACCCGAATAACGCATGCCGTGCCCTGATGTGGCCCCCGTGTTGGTCCAACGCATCTACCACGTGGCCCATTTAGGGGCAGACACAAACACACACACGACAGTTCGACAGTCGTAGTCCGACGATGTTCACCGTATGCTCCATGGGAAAG
>WEDG01007360.1:0-62871 GCA_017591395.1 Schistocephalus solidus
GCTTTACACTTTACATAGTCTATTTCGATTTAACTAAGGCCTTTGATATTGTTGATCATGCCCTTCTTCTCCTGAAAATCTCCTCTTTCGGTATATGTGATAAAATTATCAGGTTGATAACTTCTCACCTGAGCTTCTCGCACACACGTGAGGTGGAGTTATTCAGGGTAGTGTGCTTTAGCCAGCTTTGCACTTTTTCTTTTTGTCAATGATGTACCAGGTTTGTTTCGGAATTGTAGGCCCTTTATGTATGCCAACGATGTTAAAAGTTGCCCTATCAATACAAGCCGGAAGATCGTCAAAGCGTGCTTGATCTATCAAAAATGATCTCGAGGCCTCTGCCCAGTGGTGCTGCACATGGCGCCTTTTCCCTTTCTTGGCACAAAATGTTCCGTTATGGTCGTTAGCGATGACCATCAGCCTCAACTAAGCATAGATGGCCACGATTTATATGTGCCTGGCGTTGTTAAGGATCTGGGTATATCATATTCCAACGGTCTCAATCTTTCGAGCATTTGTGCCCTGCGTGTCTCCAAAGCACGCAGAACTGTTAGGGTTTATCCTCAGAAATTTATAAAATTATTGATATTGGAGCTCCGCCTTTATAAAATGTGCGTGAAGACCTCGCCTAGAAGACTGCTTGATTTCCAGTTAGCCTTCTGCGCACAAGTGAACGTAAGAAAAATAGAATCGGTCCAGCGCTTCACGAAAAGAATTTTATCGTTGGAGCACCGTTATCTGTCGTATCCAGACGCAGTTCAATTCAGTTCAGTTCAGTGTATTTTGAGAAAATAGGCTTACGCCTTTGAAATCCTATTTGATACAGAAAGTCGGAAGAATAATAAGCAATGTAAAAAGTTACAGTCAAGTGAATGCAGGCAGATTTACGTGGTACACGGATATTGTTAAAGGTAAAAGTAGTCACATAATCTTCCTGGTGCAGCAACATATGTATGTCAAGCCGATGTTTTAAATATATCCACAGACTGGGACATAACAATCGCCTCAGGTAGGTTTTTCCACGGTTTCAAGACACGGTTGGTGAAAAAAATACTTCCTCACATCAATCTTACTTGGGGCACACTTAGTTTGAATGGATGACCTCGGAGATTATTCGTAGTAGCAAGTTGGAAAAAGTCATCACATAGGAGGGCGCAATCCATGCCACGCACGATACGGAAGGTTTGTATCAAGTCTCCGCGCAACTGCCTATAACTCAGAGGATAGAGCTGTAGGTTATTTAGGCGAGATCTCATATGGCAGTTCACCTTGACCTCTTACTAATTTTGTGGCTCGTCGCTGTACCCTTTCGAGCATTTTGTAGTCCTGTTGGGTCCACGGTCGCCAGGCTTGGATCGCATATTCAAGATGGGGCCTAACAAACGTACCAAAAGACTTTAGAAAAGCAGTCTTCATCGAAAACTTTAAATGCCCGCTTGATAGAGAGTACAGCATTGAATTGGCGGATTTAGCCGCCTTGCAGCACTGCGTAGAAGGCTTCCAGGTTGTCTGTCATCCAAACGCCGAGATCGCTTCGTATGTGTGTTTCTCGAGTGGCATACCGTTCAAAAAGTAGGGGTTGCATATCAGTGACCTGAGTTCCGACTGCGTGTGGTCTTGTAGAAAATTAATCCCTTATGATTTCGCCGAGGTGCAAAGGGACTCTTTTACTGTTTAAGCTTTTGCGTGGTCAGTGCATTTAATCCTTATCACTGTGGAGGCAGCATTACCCTCAGCGCAGCAGTAATCGGAATGTCTTTTATTTCTTCCCGATTGAGCTCACACAGTTAAGTATCGTCGATTCTTTTTCGTTAAACGCCATAGCCATTTGGAAATAAACTACCCCTGTAATATAAAACCAAGCCAGGATTATTCTTGGTTTAAGATAACTTTATTAGTTTTTGCATTTCAGACGGTTTCCAAGAATTCTGGGCGCCGAAACGGTAGTATCTGTTTTCCTGTTTCACGCGAGGTTGCGGCATCTGAACCTGATCCCAGTTCTTACCTTGAGGGAAACGGCACCGTCTCTGAAAGGTGTTCTGTGAATGTTAATTTACGTTAACTTATCTGCATGTTCCCTAAACTATTCTTTCATTTTGCGAACCTGTTCAGCCATATGCATTTCAAAATGACTTTCGGAAAAATAACGTCAAGTTTAAAATGGGTGCCAGCGGTGGACTTTGCTGTTTGAGAACACAAACTATTACAGTTTTCTAGCGGATCTCAAAAATAACGACCATTTTGTGCAAATGGGCAGAAGTGGTAAAGTTAATTTTTGAGATTTTGATCGGTACATGCTCGTGCCTCGTACCTCTATTTTTCTATTTAAGTGCTCCTCATTTGGAAGACGCGGTATTCACTTCCCCAGTGGTAGCATCTAGCTCCGACATTCCCAAGTATCAGGATAATAAATGACTCTCGCATCTCTGCTTCCCTCTCCTGTTGATTGAACTCCAATCCACTCTCTCACCTTCTTTCAGCAAGATAATCCATTGTACCTTAAGCCATTTTCCATCGTTCTAAAAGTGAGACTGTAGCGGATGATAAATAACCCTCTTTTACTTATCATGTTTGGATTATTCTAATAGCCGACTGTTTCGATGTTCAGATTGACTCCCATGAAGCGTGACGAGAACGATCTCTGGCAGGGGGCGGACGAGGTACAGAGACACCGCAACGACCAAGCCCGAGACTGACAATGGGAAAGGCTGTTCGCTGTCAATGAGCCCTCAATTTGTCATGACTACTGTAGTAGTTAGAGTTGAGAGTATATTGATTCGTTCCACACGACAACTGCTCCAGAGCCCTGTCTTTATTTCTGCTGAGTATTCCAGGACTACCTGCGGTTCCGTCTGTGTGTGATTTTTGTAGACAGGTAACGATATTGACTTTTCAGGAATTCTTGGGTTTCCAGGACATCCCTTACGCTCAACCGTCTTATTAATCTCAGAAATTTCCATTTGAGTCGTTTGGCTACTGCCGAAATTCATATTTAGAGATTCAAAGAAGCCGTAGCGGCTATTGGGTTGGAATTGCCCTATAGCTTCGTGCGACGGTACCAGCTATTCAGTGCGCAGTTGGTGGTCTGGAGTTTCGTCAATATGCCGTTGTGTCACACATGCCTCATCTCAACGGTCATTCTTCTGCGGGATTGGAATTGGACCAATATCTGCGGCAATTCACTGCATGAAATAATAAAGCTGATGTAACTCTCTGAAATGACAGTGATACTAAAATCGTGGACGTCCGCACCCACCTCGTCTTTGATAAAATTTTATTTTTATTGTTTCCAACATAAAACAGTTTTCTGAAGTTGAAATTCCCATTGTAACGTTAAGAGGACCATACGCCTATGCTCAGAGTCACCACCAAAGGCATTACTTTTTAATAAAGTAGGAAAGGACTATACAGTTTACTGAGAAACAGCGATATGTATTCGTCGCGGAACTCTCCAATGGAACCGAGATCCGACGTTGTTGCCGTTGTTGATCTTGCGTATTTGGCCCTTGTTGACAAAGGTGTCCGATGATCCCAACTCCTTTGCCTGGAGTTCTCGAGACTCCTTGAGTTGCACTGCGGCAGTGATTTATTTCTAAAATCGAGACTGTTGACCAGTTAATAATGGGGTTGCGAGGGATCCCGTTCTGAAAGGAAATCGGTAAGGTGATCCCGAGTTTCCCCTTCAGTCGGTATAATGACTAGCGGAAATAACTCGTTCGGCGAGAATTTTTGCCATACATGATGGTGTCTCAGACGTTGAAGAGCTTGGAAAAGAATTGGAACGTACCAGTGGCGAGAGTCGAAAGCTTAAATATTTGGGGACAATGGAAGCAAATCAAATCAATGGATCGGACGGCTCTGTTTCCACCATTTCTGAAGGAGGGTGTTACTCAGTACGTTTTGCGAGATGTTGCCGATCTCTGGATTTGTTGAAAGCAGAGGTTTTGCTTTGTACACGGTATTGCCAGCTCTTAATTTTCAACTCTCCGACAAAGTTTTTGCTTTCCCCGGACCTGCCAATCAGCCAACCGCACTTGGTTTGTGTAAATTATCCCAACTGTCTGAAGTCCGGTGTTCTTGACATGAGAACGTGCATGCCCAACGCACCGATTGTCATTTCCTCCCCATTTTCAATCGGGTAGTTCGTTTTCTGTCATATTGTGCTTTTTCGTGTTTCGTTTCCTCTCTGAAATCCAAACAAATAAAGTCCGAATGACTATCCTTCTATTAGTAGCTCGAAGGCCGATTTATTTGGTCTACGATTCAAAAGTAGCATTCGTATTCACTTTATTACCTCTTTAGTCTTGTCCAACAAATCTCGAAGGTATCAAAAATTTTAATATGCAGAGTTTTATGGAACATTTTCGTGGATTTCATTGATACTACGTGAATACCGATGGGTAGGCAGTTTTTCCTTAAGACAGGATATTTTAAGAATGCATCTTTTGTAATATCTTTGTCCCAACGCAGATTGCCAGAGTTACCTGTACCTCGTCAGGCACTTGCAAAGTGCGTTTAAGTTTATTTTCTAAAACCCTATATGCGGTTTTACCAATATTAATCGTTGCAATTTATGTTGATTGTATGCCGTTCGTACTCGTGAATGACTGTCTTCGGGGAAACCTATATCAATGTCCAGTTTTTCCCAGAAAAATAATAAAATAGAAGAACCAGATGGCAAGAAGATCCAAGTGAGGAAAGAACCGGCTCCATGGATAAATATAGTCGACATCCCACCATTGCGTCCGTTGCTCAATGATTAAGCACCGAAGGCACATTTTAGGAGCCTTTCCGTACACCGGAGCATAAAGCTACTCGCCGTCTTCGTGTGTAAAGAGCGCAGCAACGTAAGGAGCAGACTCTCTTCCTTCTTCCTACTTTATGTACTAACTTTCAAGGGAGTACTTTAAAGTTATCGATAGCTTTCTGAACTGTCCTATCTGGGGTTATGAACGTGTTATACGGGTATCAATGCCAAAAGACGGTCCTTATGGCTTAAAATGACCTTTTCTAGTTCTTTTATGATCACCAATTGTACTAGATATTGGAGAATCTATGTTATTCGCCAAAAGTCTTTCAGACTGCCTGTCTTAATAACCTATTCGCTTGATCGGAAACCTGTGAACGTTTGCGTCTGGATTGAGAATCATTTTCCCGGTGCCCCGTCAACACACTTAACGTCCGCCTTCCCTATCCATACTCTTCCTGCACATTTAACCAGGACGTGGACCTAGTAGAACGTAGGCAGATTAAACCTTATCACCATTTCATCATTCTTAATCTGGGGTTCGTAACCTTGAGTATTGAGGGAGGAATGTTTTAGGACGCTTTAGGTAGAGCTTGCGCTCAAAGGGCATCCATGGCGTGGGGACGGAGAATCAAATGAATCTGTGTACCGATGTATCCTTAATTATGGCAACTCACCAAACGCTAAACATAGTAAATATAGCACCCTAACTTAGATACGACGCTGCTAAAGTCGAGGGCTTAAAATATATTTGTCGAAATGACTCGGTCGTCTTTTTGAACCAAGGTCAAATTGCAATGGCTCCTTGTTAATGTGGTCTCCATTGTACTGCTTCCTTCTGTGAGAGCATCAATAGTCGCTGTCGTATGCCTTTTGTTACCCTCAGCGCCATAACCTTAAAGCTTCCGTCGAAATGTTGTTGGGGTAGGCGGTGATCTAGATCCGGTGGACATCTGCCCCATTGTGAATTGCTTCACGGCAGAAGTATCGCATATCTACTGGGTCGACACTGCGTATTTGGATGCAAGCAGTAGCGTACTTAGTCAGTTTACTCATGAATACGATGTAGCTTTATCTGTCTACTATTAAGATAATGGTTTTAATAAGGCCGAATGTTGAGGAATGCATACTGACCTTCCATGCCCGACTCCTTTATGCTCTCAACCTGGACTTTCGTTTGGCGCTGATGTTTTGCAACAAAGCTCCGAACTAACATTCACCACTGCTTGTGCACCAAGGCTGACCAAAGTTATCGAGATGGAGTTGCTGGTATGAGCAGCCTACGGAGGACATGACAATAAAGGTGCGTAGTGGAACCCCTCAGACCGGTGTGGTTATGCAGGCGCAGAAGATGATTCAGGTCAACGCTGTCATCCGCCGAGATGAGCGGTTTCGATGGCTCCGCAAAGGTACGGGATACGGTGTGCCTGTCGTTTTGCTGACGGCACTACAACCAGTATCGGAGGAGGTTGCACTGCACCTTAAACAATCTCTGCTCTGGCCGCAAGTTATCTTTAACACGCTGTCAGCCTTCACTCATTCTTGGGGGTTCAGTCCGGACTGCTGATATCTGCCTATCAAGCGATCCGTGCGGAAGAAGAATCCGAGAATTTAGTTTGAGCTGGGGGTGAATATGACCCTGCTTTTATAGATTTCTCCACTGCCCACTCTTCCGGTGCTCTTTTCCTGGTCTTGCACGTATTTTCACGGACTCAGGCGCTGTTCATGTACCATCTTATAGCCCACAGTGGCTTATATTCTATCTACGTTATGCATATCAAGCCAATGGAAACCACTTGCCGACTCGAATGTTTGTCTTTTGGAGTCTTCTCTGACGGCCCCAAGCTTAGCCTTTGCATCTTTTATCTGATTGACTTCGAGGATTGTAGTCTGGTTTTGAGGGCGAGATCGCCGTGCCTGTCGATTCCGCGCCCTTTCACACTCTCTTTCAAATATTTGACGCCGTACACTCCCCTCTCCTTCGGTCGACTCTGTGTCTTTAAAGCGTGGCCTCTCACTGGAACAGTTTTTCTCGCCTGAAAAACTGGACTCGATTAACCAACACATATTCAGCTATCATGGATCCGCAACAGGTTCGCGCCGAAGCTTTCCCTTCACTGCTTTTTCTGTTTATCCTTCATGCAGAGGTGCACTGTGCAAAAGTGAAGCCGCGGTTAAAGCAGCGCTGTAACAGGAAAAACAAAGGTGAACGCGTACTTTTGTCTTGTTTATTTTTGAAAAGAAATTACAAAACTAAAAAGGAGAAATCAACTTATTAATTAATATCTGGATAGTGCTTCATACGGAACTGCAGCTCCAACTTACCTTTGTCTGCTAAGGATGAGATATGAAGTTGATTCTTTGTCCCAATCCGGACATTCATAAGTGTTCTCCCGAGCGGGAGATCTGTCTATAGTTTCGGTGTTCAAGTAGTCATCCGTTGTATGTATTCAAAGAATAATTGTTCTGTGAGGCAAAACGTAGCATCAATTCCTTGAACTTGCACAGCTTCTACCGTAGGTTGGCTGACTATCCGAGGGCGGTATACACGTCTCTTCCTGAGATTTAACGCGGAAACATATTCCGAACGCATTGGGCGTTAATGGCGAACATGCCAGTTTGGTTAGTGCGCCCACCAACTGACTGGTCGAGTCTCAACAGTTTCCGTTTGCTCGAGGTGCCTCGATTGCCAATGGCATTTGTGAATTTTTCCAAGACTGTCTTCGCAGGTAACATTTCTGCGTCGAGTTATAGATTAATTTTTACTTTTGTTTCCTAGTTCTTCCACATTTTCTGTGATCGCTTCACAAGTAGCAATGGGATGGATTAATAATGGCGCGTACTTCTCACTGACTGTTCGTCAAACCTTGATTCGCTAATCTGAGACGTACTTAATTGCGTTTCGTGCATTAAAAATAACTCGGCCCCATTGTATGCAGTACACTATAGGCAACATCCCGTTAACCATTTAAGCCGCGCTTTTCTATGAACAGAATCTGACAAAGGTACTTGTCTTAGGTCCCTTTTTGAGGTTGGTCTCACTCAACCATTGACCAGGGTGCGGGCAAACATGTCCAAAACGGACGGAGTCTCATGTGGAGTTGGACGGGTATGAATGGGCTAGGTCTCCAAAACTCCTTTTAGATACAGTGCCTATGTTGCTTTTGTCAGTCAGAAGCTGGACCCGAGTCATCGTTAATTGCTACAATCCATTCCTTGAAAAAGCCATTGACTAGGAACCAGAGGCCTCGAAGTATATCAATGGCAGCGCGAAGAACTCAGCTTGTGCTTTCTCGGTAAACTTCGCAGACGATATTTTTATAATGAGCAAAATAACAATAACTTCCGCGTAGTCTCATGGTGTATATAGCTCATCACCTTCGAATTCATAAAATAGGATTCTGCAACGGCTTTATCCCAATTCAAATGCTTGTCATCGATTCGATTTGGAGATACAGAAGGGGACGACCGAGAATACGGATGGATTGGTAGAGAACTGTTTCGGACTTATTCGGCCTCACTTAGCCAGTCCTATCGTTGACCGTCACCTGTGGCTACAAACACAAAAATGCGTTTGCACAGGCGCACGGGTCTAGCAACTTGTTTTAAGTTCACAGTGCCTCGCCACTTGCTATTCTCGCTACAGATCAGGTATTTAAGCTCACTCAGGAATTGTCACTTTGATCTATCGACCTCCCGAAGCAATCAAGCTCTGTATGGGTGGTAAAAAGGTTACGAAAAGGCAACCAGATACTCGACTGACTTCGACCCATTTTATAATAGGGCGAAGGGGATGAGAGGTACTGCTGGTAATTGGTTGCTTATTGCGACTTTGCCACCATATGGGCACTGCTTTCCGAAGAAACCAATGACCATATGAGCCCATTCCCTACCTTGAAGTATGAAATGTTAGGTGTCATTTTAATCTTATTTATAGTGACCTAAACGACGTAAGGAACTTTGGCAACTTACGAACCATTCAATTCTCGTGTCGTTTTATGATGTGCGGCAAACGAATATGCTGTTAAGCACTTTAAAACCACTTCCTATCTTTTTGATAAAGTGTGACTTCCGACTGATTAATATAAAGACCGCTTGGCGTATAGGTGTAGTTTGAATGCCTATTTGAAAGAGATCAGTACTGATCGACGCTTAAAACTTTTACCTTCATCACTTTCTACCACCCTTCACAGAAGTGAAAAATGGTTAGAAACAACATAAGTCCACCCGCATCTGTCCCTATGCATGAATAGGGAATAAAATAGGCGCTACGCAAAACACCAAGCCTGCGGACCGTCATGCTATGCCGAACGCGTAGGCCGTCGCAAGCAGCAACTCGGACCACAAATTGGCCTGCGCAAGAACTGATTTTTAGTGAGGTTAACTTTCTGGACATCAATCGCGCTCATCCACCTTTGCTTTTGATGGTGAGACAAAGTCATGACAACCGTAAGTGGGTTTAGTGGTTGGCCGAGCCAAACTGATTGTGTATACGCGCGCTCCAAATTACCTGATCCCACTACGCGCAGAAGATCACCGTAAGTGCGGCGCCGATTTCACATCAGAGAGTGATGTGGAACTAGTGTAGCTTGACTTGCACCCCGTCGGTTGACAGCCTTCTAAGCATTAATTCTTAGTCTGTAGTGGTAGATACAAGCCAGCAGCACCAGCCAATTTTCTGAGCCCATCAGGCGGTTGGTGCTTCGATTGCGCAGCATTGACTTCTAACGAACATACTACTCGATCACTACCTCGGAAAAACGTTCAGACGCATCTGCAGAGGCCATGCAATGAGAGGTATTTGCGTATGGAGTAAGCGACCAGAACATTCTCCAAATCTTGCACGTTCATAGGCTGTTATGGACTGGGCACCCATGTGTGCGTTTGCGTGACACATTTACCTAGACTAGTACCCAGTTCTTGTTGGGACATCGCATCGGCCTGTTTGTACAACATAAACTCCTTGGCTCTGCTGACTAGGACATACTCAACCATTTCGACTTTGGGCTAATTGCGACCCGACGCAGTCATGGATAGCAGTAGAAGAAGAAGAGGCGATCACTGGAACATGGTGTTTAGTGGCCTGACGTTTCGGAATCTCTTTCGAACCCATCATTAGTGACACTTTGCAGAAAAAGTGTACTGGGAGCACAAAGGTGCGCATTATTTATAGGGTGTGTGGTTGCCAGGCGACCACCAGCCTACCATCGCTGGAAGTCCCTCGTGTTCATCGCTGGGGTCATAGTTGATGCAATGGTTGCTGTTTGGTCCGGCACCCATAATTTGGCGAAATCTTTCTTTAGAACTATTGCGCGCTGGTCGCATGAGTGAATGACGCGTACGTTTAACGCCGTATCTCATCAGTATTCTGTCAAAAAGCCTCCAATGACCGGTTACACAAGGCGGGAAGCTGCAGCCATAGTTGTTCGTCAGCTTTACAGGATTGGCACCTTTCGTCAAATCGGAAGTGGCTACAGCACACTTTGCACGGGCAGCGAATGGCGCAGCGTCGATTGGCCTCGAGCTCTCAACAAGCCAGTGTCAAGTCATGCGTGATTCAAGCAACCGATTGACAGGGGGGTGGTCAGGCGACCTGAAGAGAGCGTAAGTTGGCATTCGTGCTGGTGCTTGCAGCACCTTTGCTCTGTATTCACCTGCCAGTCATACCCAATCCCAAGTATGGAACACCTGAGATTCGAACCCGTGACCTTTGGTAATTGAGTCGAACGCTCTACCATTGAGCCACGGGCTCGTTGTTTTGTCGGTTGCGATCGGAAATATGATGATAGTATTGTGGTTCACCGATCAGATTAAGGAACATGTATGTTCCGTTTTGCTCTTGAATCCCAGGGTGTTCCACACTTGGGATTGGGTATGACTACGATGACGGCTAATAAACCAGAAATGGCCATTTCCGGTCTCCCTTGTCTTGTCGGTTCCACATTATCAACATATGCTACACGTCGCTAAGCACCGCTCAGGCTCTGAGTTCAGTTTCAGGGAGCACAACGGAACATAAATGTTCTTAAGCAGACATCGGTGAGCCGCACACTATCATATATATATATATATATATATATATGATATATATGATAGTATGCTCACCGATCTGCTTAAGGAACATGCATGTTCCGTTGTGCCCGGAGCTCAGACTAGAGCCCTCGCGAGGTGGTCGCATAGCGACGTGTAGCATATGATAGAATGGAACCGACAAAGACAAGGGGAGACCGGAATGGCCATTTCTGGCTTATTAGCCGTCATCAGCCAGTCATGCAATCCCAAGTGTGTACACCTGATTCGAACCCGCGACCGTTGGTATTTGAGTCGAACGCTCTACCATTTGAGCCACGGGCTCGTTGTTTTGTCGGTTGTGATCGGGAATATGATGATAGTATGGGGCTCACCGATCTGCTTAAGGAACATGCATGTTCCGTTGTGCCCTGGAGCTCAGACTAGAGCCCTCGCAGGCGGTCGCATAGCGACGTGTAGCATATGATAGAATGGAACCGACAAGACAAGGAGACCGGAATGGCCATTTCTGGCTTATTAGCCGTCATCAGCCAGTCATACCCAATCCCAAGTGTGGCACACCTGGGATTCGAACCCGCGACCGTTGGTATTTCTGAGTCGAACGCTCTGACCATTTGAGCCACGGGCTCGTTGTTTGTCGGTTGTGATCGGGAAATATGATGATAGTATGGGAGCCGTGGCTCAAATGGTAGAGCGTTCGACTCAAATACCAACGGTCGCGGGTTCGAACTCCCAGGTGTGCCACACTTGGGATTGGGTATGACTGGCTGATGACGGCTAATAAGCCAGAAAATGGCCATTCCGGTCTCCCTTGTCTTTGTCGGTTCCATTCTACCATATGCTACACGTCGCTATGCGACCGCCTGCTGCGAGGGCTCTAGTCTGAGCTCCAGGGCACAACGGAACATGCATGTTCCTTAAGCAGATCGGTGAGCCCCATACTACCATCATATTCCCGATCACAACCGACAAAACAACGAGCCCGTGGCTCAAAATGGTAGAGCGTTCGACTCCAAATACCAACGGTCGCGGGTTCGAACTCAGGTGTAGCTATACTTGCATTAGAGACTGATTGATGATTTGCTACTAAGCCAGAAATGGCTATTCCGGTCTCTCCCTTGTCTTTGTCGGTTCCATTCTATCATATGCTACACGTCGCTATGCGACCGCCTGCGAGGGCTCTTAGTCTGAGCTCCAGGGCACAAACGGAACATGCATGTTCTTAAGCAGATCGGTGAGCCCCATACTATCATCATATTCTCGATCACAACCGACAAAAACAACGAGCCCGTGGCTCAAATGGTAGAGCGTTCGACTCAAATACCAACGGTCGCGGGTTCGAATCCCAGGTGTGCCACACTTGGGATTGGGTATGACTGGCTGATGACGGCTAATAAGCCAGAAATGGCCATTCCGGTCTCCCTTTGTCTTTGTCGGTTCCATTCTATCATATATATATATATATATATATATATATATATATATATATTGGTAATGGGGCGCTCACCGATCGGTTACAGGACTCACTCGTCCCGTTGTGCCTTGGGGCTAACTCGGCTCCCGCCAGCAGCCGTAAGGCAGCTAAGTATAGAGGCGAATAACATGACCGACAAAGACAAGGGAGACTGGAATGGCCATTTCTGGCTTATTAGCCGTCATCAGCCAGCCATACCCAAACCCAGGCGCTGCGGCGCCCGAGCCTCGAACTCGCGACCTTGTTGGGCAGAAGTCCAACGCTCTACCCACTGCGCCACGAGCTCGTTGTCTTGCCGGTTTCGATCGGGAATATTGACATTGGTAATGGGGCGCTCACCGATCGGTTACAGGACCACTCGTCCGTTGTGCCTTGGGGCTAACTCTCAAGCCCCGCCAGCAGCCGTAAGGCAGCCAAGTATAAGGGCAGAATAACATGACCGACAAAGACAAGGGAGACTGGAATGGCCATTTCTGGCTTATTAGCCGTCATCAGCCAGCCATACCCAAACCCAGGCGCTGCTGCGCTCGAGCCTCGAACTCGCGACCTTGTTGGGCAGAAGTCCAACGCTCTACCCACTGCGCCACGAGCTCGTTGTCTTGCCGGTTTCGATCGGGAATATTGACATTGGTAATGGGGCGCTTCACCGATCGGTTACAGGACTCACTCGTCCCGTTGTGCCTTTGGGGCTAACTCTCAAGCTCCCCGCCAGCAGCCGTAAGGCAGCTAAGTATAGAGCAGAATAACATGACCGACAAAGACAAGGGAGACTGGAATGGCCATTTCTGGCTTATAAGCCGTCATCAGCCAGCCATACCCAAACCCAGGCGCTGCTGCGGCCGAGCCTCGAACTCGCGACCTTGTTGGGCAGAAGTCCAACGCTCTACCCACTGCGCCACGAGCTCGTTGTCTTGCCGGTTTCGATCGGGAATATTGACATTGGTAATGGGGCGCTCACCGATCGGTTACAGGACTCACTCGTCCCGTTGTGCCTTGGGGCTAACTCTCAAGCCCCGCCAGCAGCCGTAAGGCAGCTAAGTATAGAGGCAGAATAACATGACCGACAAAGACAAGGGAGACTGGAATGGCCATTTCTGGCTTATTAGCCGTCATCAGCCAGCCATACCCAAACCCAGGGCGCTGCCGCGCCCGAGCCTCGAACTCGCGACCTTGTTGGGCAGAAGTCCAACGCTCTACCCACTGCGCCACGAGCTCGTTGTCTTGCCGGTTTCGATCGGGAATATTGACATTGGTAATGGGGCGCTCACCGATCGGTTACAGGACTCACTCGTCCCGTTGTGCCTTGGGGGCTAACTCTCAAGCCCCCGCCAGCAGCCGTAAGGCAGCTAAGCATAGAGGCAGAATAACATGACCGACAAAGACAAGGGAGACTGAATGGCCATTTCTGGCTTATTAGCCGTCATCAGCCAGCCATACCCAAACCCAGGCGCTGCTGCGCGCCCGAGCCTCGAACTCGCGACCTTGTTGGGCAGAAGTCCAACGCTCTACCCACTGCGCCACGAGCTCGTTGTCTTGCCGGTTTCGATCGGGAATATTGACATTGGTAATGGGGCGCTCACCGATCGGTTACAGGACTCACTCGTCCCGTTGTGCCTTTGGGGCTAACTCTCAAGCTCCCGCCAGCAGCCGTAAGGCAGCTAAGTATAGAGGCAGAATAACATGACCGACAAAGACAAGGGAGACTGGAATGGCCATTTCTGGCTTATTAGCCGTCATCAGCCAGCCATACCCAAACCCAGGCGCTGCCGCGCCCGAGCCTCGAACTCGCGACCTTGTTGGGCAGAAGTCCAACGCTCTACCCACTGCGCCACGAGCTATATATATATAAACTGAACAGAGCGTGGGTCGGCAGTCGTGCTGGCGCTTGCAGCAGCAGACTGCCACACCTCTACCATCAACGCCAATATTTATAACCGCGTCGCCACCTGTAACAGTCTCGTTGTCAAAATTGACAAGGGGTCCATAAATGATCATTCCCAAAGAGCATGTCAGGGGAGACACATTAGGGTGGACCAGCTTTTACTTAGGCAGGAGTTCGCAAGCAGATGTGGCAAACGCTATCACCAGACCAGTTGTTGTCGAAGAGCAAGCGCCCAAACTTACTTTGGCTGCGGCCAGTCAGTGAAGAGAAAAATATCGATGAGCGTTGCCAGCTGGAGGTTGAGGCACACACGTACCCGGCGCACCGAAAGCGACATGGGTAAGCAGTGGCGCTGAAGACCGTGAGATCTGGCAACTACACTCTTCCCCCTGCCTATGCCGAAGGTAGAGTGTAGCGACGCCGAAAGCCTTCTTCCTTTTTATAAAAACATGAGTAGCTAAATGAACAGGAAAGTGCACCCGGTGCCACTGTGTGTGATACAGACGGGAGGAACAGGAGGAGAGGACGCAGTGTGTACTGCAACGGAACCGATAGCGGAGAAGGAGGAGGAGGAGCATTGGGTAAGGAGTCAGCACATTTCTCTCCTTGGGCGGTTCGTCTGCAACAGTGGTTTTGACCCAACCAGTGCTAACCACATTCTCATCACTGCGAAGGATCCAACAGATCTTGGTAGTGCGTGACAGCACCCGGAAAGGTGCAGTGACTTGCGCACATGGCCACGATCACACGCCAATGCAGTCGGTCAAGCTCTTTTTGACGCGTGACTCGTTCAGAGTGGTTCGAGGTGGAGCCAGAGAAAATGAACGCACAAATTGCTGCAGATGATACACAAAAATAGTAGGGCTCCTCGGCACCACGATTAGCTGGGGGAACCATCTCGCCTGACAGTCAGAAAATAGCGCTGAACGACGATGTGGTTGAGCTAAAGTTAAGATCTGTCGTCAGTGAAGCGAGAATGCCAAGCATTACCAGAGGCAGGTGATTGGACCAGTTTGTTGACTCCTCTATTGCACGCAGGGTGGTCTTTACCTGACGGTGGAAACGCTCGACCATGCAGTGAGCTGCTGGGTGGTAGACCTTTGTCCGAATACGCGTTTAGTCAAAAAAGTGTAGGAGGGATTGGATGCTGGCAGACCTGAACTGGCCACTATTGTCAGTCATAAGCATGGGTGAGGCATCGAAAATGGTGACTAAACGACTGACGAAATCCTTGACGATGGTTTCCGCCTACATGTTTGACAGCGGACCGGTTTCAGCCCAGTGCGTGTACCGCTTGACGCAGGTAATGAGTGTAGCTTTGAGATGGAGATAAGCGACCTACGACATCCAGATGTATGTGGCTGAAATGTGCGTCAGAGCTGCAGGTATCTAGTGGAGATTTCTTTTGGCGTCGCCGCTTGTTCCACTGAAAGTTCAGAGATGACCATGTACAAGCTTTGACGTCCTTTTTCATGCCAGGCCAGACGAACCTTTTCCCGACAAGCTTTTATTAGGATGGGATTACAAGTTAGGAGAATCCATGGAGGGACTTAAACAAATCTCGACGGATTTAGGCTTGTTCGAAGGGTCAATGAAACGTTGTCGAGACGTCACCAGGATTGTTCCAACAATGGTGGTGAGAGGAACGCCCACGAACTGAAGACCAAAAACTGACTCGGCATCAGGGCGACCGACTCGCCCCTGCTCCAGCTGTTCGTATGGGGCGCAGACGCGAGAGTTCCCAGTGGTTGCTAATCACAAAGGTTTCTAAATCACATGTCAGGAAAGAGAGATGGGGTTTGACGTGGTTTTACAGATACAAAAGGCTTTAAAATACGCTCTGCAAGCAACCACCGCAAGCTGCTTCTTCAGGCAAGGGTGTGTTAGTGTCCACGGTTTAGCTTCTTAGATCCGAGAAGATGTGCACCTCTGCTCGGTGTCCGCCTGCAGCCGGTAGTTTGTCTTAGGCCGACGACGTCCAGCGTATGTTCCACAGAAGAATGATGCAGGGATGGTGACTTGCGCGCAAATTCGTTCTTAGTGATAGAAGATTTTCACAGAATCTACCGCACTCTCTCTCTATCCCCTTACCCGCCTGTGTCCGGTTTCAAGACATAGTCAAGAAGATCGGAGGTGGGGTCGGGTGCAGGTGAATAATATCCCCCGGGGTGCAGCATGAGCTTGCACCTACGTGTGTCTATGTTTGGCACCACCCCCCTCCCCATGGTCGGCATTTTTACCTGCTTTCGCCTGTCGTACCCTGATTTAGCCTCCGTGTTGGTCCGGCGCATCTACCACGCAGCCCGTTTAGGGGGCACTGCAACCAATCAATGATTGACACCATTTCATTAGCTTCCGACTCTCATGAGGTTGGTACGCAGTCCCAGCATTGAACCGACCAGGAGCAGAGGTGGACAGGAAGACGCGCCAAAGAGGTGATTGCAGTCGTGGAAGTGGGCTGTTCTATATCCTTTTATGAGGGTGGGCTGTGTGTGCGCCTCACAGGACGCAAAACATTCAGCTGGGTGTGTTTCCACTTAGAATTTTGCATACTGCACTGGGGTAGCCAACCTCTGCTATTCTTTATAGAAAAAGATATGACTGAGTCTTGCCTCTGGTTTCTGGATCCAATATTTGTATTTTTATAATCGCTTAACCTACTGGGTATGAATACAGGGAAAATTGGAATATGGGCTTCCAGGAGGGCTGGATCCTTGTCTGCATCTGGCGCAGCGGACGGGTATGCACTGATTTTGTTGATTTTCAAAGTTCCTTACACCTGGACAATCGTCCTATGGACGAGATTAGCCCCATCCGTTTGAGCACTTACATGAGCAAATTGTACGACGAGCGTGTGGGTGGCCTCCACGTTTTAGTTTTGTAGAAAACACCACTGTCCTGGACATAGTTAAGAATGGGCTTTTTGTCTTATGTCTACGCATGCTGCCTCAATATCTTTCTGATCATACAACGGGGCAAGGTCCAGTTTCTGGTCACATCAATTAGTCTGTCCTCATATCTGATTTCATAGCATATCCTCATATCTGATTTGACTCTATCGTGTCAGTAAGAAGTCACTTCCATATTCATATACTACTGCAGAAGATGACAAAGTCTTTTGCATGAAACATCGACACCAGATTCTTTCTTATCCAGAGATACTTCTTGAATCTTCCGTCCAATCCGTGACATGACACTCACGGCATGGGTACATGCTCCTGATAATACAGCAGAATCCACAGCGACTTTTTTGCTTGTTGAGGGTGCACGTTGTTTCAAAATATGGCATCTCTTCTTAATCTAAGGTTATTCAAGTACTTTATGGGGCATATCTCCTAGAACTCGACTGTTTACGTTTCGGGACAGAAAGCCCCTCAAAATAATCTGCATCGACTGTAAACGTGATCCAAGAGATGGCTCCCGGTTTCAATGTCCACAAATGTGCTACCCTCCATCTGCGTTCAACCAACCAACATCTGACTGGCAGTATAAGGCAATATTACCTGAAAGGTATTTAACATTCCGTAGAATATTCGCAGGAAGATCGTGGGGTCTGGACACAGAGCAGTCCGGAACTATCATTGCAATGCATCAAGACTGCAAAAAACCGATGGGAATGCTACACGCTATAAAGGGCGTTTGCAGCTTTCGGTGAAGACATCTTGGGTAAAGTCTACGGCACCTTAGTTTGTATCAGCTGGAGTATGGCATACAGGTGCGGCTGCTATGGCTCGCAAAAGACAAAATATGTTTTGAAAAAGTACGACGTCTTGCAAAAAGCTCTAAAAGGTCTAAAAATACCGCTCTTATCTAGAAAGCCTGGAATGACTCAGTACATTCTCTCGGTGTTACAGGCAACGACGGGTGGTTTTCTCTTCATTTACTAGATACCGCATGGCTTTCAGTAGGGCAACACTTTGAGGATATGTTTCAGTAGCAATTCTCGCCTCATTTTCGCGGATACTCGGTGAGGCTCTGCACGAAAATGTGTACATTGAACCTGCGCTCTGAATTCTTCAGGAAGCGGCTAGTAGAAAATGGAAATGATTTTCCTCAAGCAATCGTGGGGGAATTTTTTGCAGCTCTTCAAAAAGCTTTTGAATAAGTGTGTGCTCCCCGAACCAAATAAGAGGTTAACCGTGCGTTTTTTTTACCAGTGCTACTTACATTTTGTGAATACTATGGTATTAGTGGAATTAGTCAGAATGTATGTATAGCTGTATATCACGCACCGACATGTAAGAAATAGGCTTTTGAAAGGCACTGCCTATTACCCTCACCAAATAAACAGAATAAACAGAAACCTTAAATCTCAAGGAGTATATTATCGTGGTAGCTTTTGCCTAAATAAAGATCGATTACGGCAAGGACTGTCTGCTGGTAAACTGATAGGAACGCCAACATCGAGGACGGATATGGCATGGTCAAGATAGCTGTTAGATAATAGTAAATAGCTGTTACACATATAATTTCAATTTCATTCATCTTTTCGCTTAATATGACTATTCAACCATTGTAGTCCGACGATGTTCACCGCATGTTCCACAACAGGGCGATGCAGGTACGGCGACTTGCGCTGGAATATAGTGACAGTAGACTTTCAAGGGATCTACCTCACTCTCTGTTACACTCCCTCATCTGGGCCAGGTAACAAGACAGAGTCAGGAAAACAGAAGATGGGAGAGGGTGCAGGCCCACACACAGTGATAAACCACGAAAAAGAACATCATATCAAAAGGGGCGGCTCAGATCCCAGCTGATTTGGAGTGCCATAAAGGCCACATTACGAAGGAGCCATTGCGGCCTGACTCTCATTCCGCCAGTCAGCCACTCCGCAGAAACACAAATTGGGCTGACCCTGTGGTCCGAAGTATTCCGTCGGTTGGCAACCTTCCGAGCCACGGATTTTAGCGCACCGTGATAGTTGCAAACGCGTCAGATTGCTTATAGTAAGGGAAGTGCACTGAGCCTTTGACCTCAATTTCTCCCCCGACCCAGAATCAGACCACAGTCCGAGTCTATCAGTTGTCTGATGCAGAAGTGGGCGCAGTGGCTTTCATGGCTGGTGAACCCGTCTGCGCGCGCCACAGCATGACCTGGCTTCCTTGACAATAGCACCAAGATTAGCAAAGCCAGGGGTAAGAAAAAGCCATTGCCATCTGACTCTCAGCCCGATGGTCAGCCAATCAACACAATACACACACTGGGCTGACGACGTGTTCTGGTATACAGCGTCAGTTGGCAGCCTTCCAAGTCACGGTTTACAGCAGGTTATTGTGGAGACTCATGTCCCCGTGGAGGCCAATGCGGTGTGTGAATGTGCGTGGGCAGTGCGAACAGTTGAGTTCCGTACGATGGGTGTATGTTGGTACCCCTGGCACTGGTTCGCCGTTCTCTGTGTGCTGGATTCGCAAGTGACAGAGTAGACCGATACTTGATGTTTTGGGGTTTTGAGGTAGGGTTGGAAGAAGGCAAGTTCACTGACGCAGAAATTGATGTTGTCGGATTGTTGTTGCTTTGAATCTAAAGGTGTCCGACCACGTCGATTCGTGCACGGAAGGTGCGGTGGCAGTGTGGACATGTTGAAAGGGCTTGGGCATTGGCGGTGTTAGTCGGGGAAGCTTGTGACTTGCATGCTGCCCTTTTGGCCTTAGAAGCAGCGATCCAGTTGGCTTTATAGACTACTGCTTCTGTCTTCACCGTTCTCCTCCAGACCGGTTGACTCCGGACGAGGTCCTGTCGATTTGCCGAGTTGATATGCGGTTTCTTCAAGGAAGTCTTTAGTGTCCTTGTAGCGTCGCACTTGGCCCCCTTGCGACGAGAACCGGTGGTGCCATCTTCATAGAGGAGTCGTTTTGGTAGTCGCTCGGCGTTCATCATCACAAGATGGCCGCTCCAGCGCAGTTGCGGTTGTCTCAACAGGTCATGGATTCTGAGTATGCCTGTTCCTTCCAGCACTTCCGTGTCCAGGATCCATCCTGCCAGCTCAGATTTAATATCCACCTAAGACAACTGAGATGGAAGTAGTTGAGCTTCCGCATCTTCTTCTGATACACCGTCCAGGTCTCCGCTCCATACAGCAGGGTCAGCAAGATGACAGCTTTGTATATCTTGAGCTTGGTGCTGAATTGGAGACCGCGTCGATTCCAGACGATGTTCCCCATGCGTCCGAAGGCTTGGCTGCTCCTGAAGATCCGGTGGGCGACCTTATAGTTTACTGTGGTGCTGCGGGAGAGGGTACTGCCCAACTAGATGAAGGTGTCTAATGCTTGCAGTTGAGCGCCATTGACGATGATGCAAGGTTTATTGTACGCTGTGTTGGGCGGCGTTGTCACAGGCGGCTGCAAAGAGGTTTATGCCCCTTTGCGTGTCCCCTTCTGTCTTTGCGTTGAGAGCGCAAACGTCTGTGAAGAAAAGTTCGTGGATGTTAGTTGTGGATACACGCGATTGGCAGTGCATCCGCCGAGGATTGAGGAGTTTGCTATCCATCCGGTAGGCGATGCAGATCCTGGGGCGTTCGTCATGGCAGAGAATATGAGACTGAAGAGGATAGACGGCAGGATGGTTGTTGATGTGAATGAGGAGAAGAGGGACGAACATTCTTCCGACGATCTTGAGCGATCTTCTTCTGTGGTTGTCACCGAGTTGGCGGTTCCCTTTCTTCTTGTAGAGATGAGCGATTGTGGCGTTTTTTAAAGCTGGGGACCTGTGCTTGGCGCCATATGTCCTGGAAGAGCGCTGTGAGCTAATTCCTCAGCTGAGGGCCGCCGTGCTCGTAATTCTTAGAAGGGATCGCATCTAATCCTAGTGCTTTCCTACTTGAGATTTGCTGCATCGCCCTCATAGTTTTGTACTGACGCGACCCCGTGCACATTTCAGACGCTGAATCTGTCGCATCTACATGTACGTGTGCACCAGTCACTGTCTGACACTCGACAGTCCTGTCTGTCCACATCGGACAATCATCTTCAAGGTTGACTCACACAGGACCTCACTGGATGCCCTGTGACGACTGCACGGCGCACACACTTGGATTGCCGCTCTTGCGGCGGTCCGAAGTGCCCTCCTCCGGCAGCCAACTTCTTCCAACCCCTTCTTTCATAGTTCTGTAAAGAATAAACTTTCCTCCCTGCTGGCATTCTACTTCTTCTCTCCTTCTATGGAACCGGACTTGTAGTTCACGGCGGCTAGGGTCTTCTTTGAGAACGTAAGCTCCTGCAATAGTTTCACAGAGAGAGGACGGGAGATCGAGGTTGGCGTTAGTCTCCACTTAAGGCAGTCGGTCAATGGCGGCGACGAAGATAGGGGAGGGGCGACTGGGGACACTTCGGATGTGCTCGGCTCAGCGCTTCAGAATTTGCCTATTCTCAGTGAGAAGATTAGTTCCATCAGCATTGTGAAGAGAAGCGGTTCGTTGGCTGTGGGACAGTAGATAGCCTTGATCGCAGCGAAGAAGTTCTGCCATTCGTTGTGGTCCATGTAACCTTGGATCTCCTTGGACTTGCAAGCCATCAGGGGTTCGGCATTTCCCGCAGCCGCTGTTGCACGGGGCGGCGACTTCAGTAGAAGGCTGCCCTGCTTGCGTCGGTATGGCGGTCAACGTAGGCGTTTTGCAGCCGGTTCTACTCGACCAGTAGAGTGTTGATGATTGCGTTATTGTCATCGAAGCAGTTCTGGTGCTGATGACGTACGCGATCGCGGAAAGCCAGGGTGATTGACTGGGTGGTGTCCCTCAGTTGGCACCAGCAGTTCTCCACGGAGGCGTCCTCGTCGGTGACTGGAAGTTTGGCTAACCGGTGAGCCAGTTCGTTTCTGAAATGGAGATTATGAACAGGCACACTCGACAAAACAGTTTTCAACTTACCAATTTGTCATTTACTTTGAGGTCTCCAGCATAGCTGTAAACGAAGCCTTATCTTGGAGATGATGAGGCTATGGTGGGTCCATCCGTCGGTACCCAGAACCGCCTTCGTCACCAGCACTTCATGCTGGTCTCGCCTCCAGTCGAGGTCATTATCCAGTAGATGCCAGTCCCTCGACCTGGGTGCACCCATGTCGGCTATTGGTCACGACGGGCGGTGCTGTGCGCAAGTTTGCAGGAGGAACAGGCCATTGTCCTGGAAACTGTCGAGGCAGTGGGGCCCAGCACGCCTCTCAACGTGGCATGATCTGTGCCGACGCGGGCGTTGAAGTCACTAAGGCAAATCAACTTTTCCACCTTTTTCAGCCTTCAGCACTGCGAAGCCAAACAGTACTGTTCCCAAATAGGGCTGCTAAGTCACCCCATATGTCTGCCGAACTCACTATGGGTTATGGATTGCTTCAGTGAGAGAATGACCCGATTCATCTGGGCCGCTCGCATGACTGCATGTCGCTCTCGCTATAGGACTTTCGACCGTGGGGAAGAGAGTAGGGTAAGAGGAAGGGGGAGAGGAGAGATCGGGATGGCAGGAAGTAGGGAGTGCAGCAGGGGGGGGAGGAGGGAGCAGGCATCGTGGGTGTAGAGACATACACAACATAGAAAACCAGCTCGGTCAAGCTGTGACCATTGTTGACGCGCCATCATAACCTAATAGAAACATTTTTGTTCGCCTATTTTCTTCCTTAAACAAAATTCGTCTGCTTGATGCGTCCTCAATAAATTGCCTTCGGATTTTGCGTGGCATCTGAAACTTGCTAAAACACTTGCTCCATCATATTAAGTTCGTTTATGTCGGAAGATCAGTTAGCTAAAGCACATAACCGCTTAGCACAGGGTACCAGCAGTTTGTTCGGTTTTTGTAAACAAGCGATGACGCTAACTTTTTAAATTTATCAGGCAATCTGGATGTGCTGTCTACTCAGATAGCATAAGGGTATTGGCGCTGCAAATTTTCCGGTCTCGGAAACTTTGAATTTAGTAACACTGAATCCGGCGATTTCGAAAAAATTCGTAGCCGGTTTCAGCAACATGAGAGACTACCGAAATCGTATGCAGTCCTGAAGTTGATGTTCCACAAACTATGGAATACATTATCAGAAACATAACTGAAGAAAACCCCACAGTGAATGGAGTAAAAGAAGACATTGTCTCACTACCAAATGACAAAGGGCAGTAGACAGTTAAACTGGGCAAGTAGAACTGCTTCAGAACATGCACAAAGCCTCGTGACAGCCAGGCCACGTATGTTCCTTGCGAAGGTGACCCAAGTAAGCCGCTGGTAGGCAGCATTAACAGTGGCCTGTAAAACTTCAAAAAGATCAATAAAAAATGACATTTAATGAAAATCAGTCCAAAATATGCCCAAAACAGGTACTAACTGAAAAGGCAAACAGGAGTTTCGTCAATGTTGCTGCTGACACATGACGCAAGTACGGATGGTTGGCTCCTGATTGGGTCCCTCGAGTAAGGTTGAAGTTCATGCTGGGGAAAAAACGTGGAGTCGAGTGTGCCTGGTACATTTTGGAATATAAAGCAATCGAATTCCAAGGAGTATAGAATATCCGACACTCCATTCGAGCGATCTTAAGTTTTTTTGAGAACAGCATCAACGCCATCAATAAGGATGGCCGTGGAATAGTAGGAGAAAAATCGAATGCGGTATTCATAAAACGGATAGATTTGCGCAATTAGCATGAATAACGGAAGTGATAGCAATGCGGTCTGTCTAAAATGGATAGAAAAACCGATCGGTGAGAGCCGGTTACCTTACACTGAGCTGCATTCCACTCGATCGAGGTGACATTCAGCCATAACAAATAGATGTTACCGGCTTCAGACTGGATTTATTGAAGGATTCTTCTAAATCCGTACTCGTCGTTGTATATGTGATGAAAGTGAGTGCAATATTGAATAGTTTCTATACTTGCTCACTTCGCATAGCAAGAAAGTCTTACGTAGGGGAACTTTAATTGCGTCGCTAGACGGGCGGGACCATTTTACAGTGAGCGCCATCGACGCGTTCGATACCAGTTCTTAATGCTTTCCCAAGACAGTTAGTTTCCTGAATCGAATCGTGAATAATCCTACTACATATCAGTTCAACCGTTGAGTTCGACTATGTCCACCGCGTAGTAGTAGAGTTGCGCTTAATCTACCGCATGCTCTCTTCCCTCAACCAACCGTACCCGATGTCAAGACAGATTCAAAAACCGGAGGCGGAATCGAGCAGCATGGAGCCCTCTAGAAGAACCTGTTACCTTCATCAATTTATAGAGACGTTCATCTCGACTCGACCTATTCATAGCCAAGCCGATACCGGCTGGCCGGCATGCAACCTTCTCGGGACCCATTACAGTGGGACCCAATGGAGACCGATCGCGTACTTATTGATGACCGAAATCAGAGTGGAACGTCTTTTCTATACAGGAACATCGACAGTAGCGGTGCGCCGGTAGGCCTTGTTCAAAGCAAAATTTTTGGCTGGCAATGAATAACGGTGAGCAGCATCGGGTGATGCAGAGATATTACTGGCTGCTGGTACTAGTGTCAAAATGTGCGATGTACCGCAATGTATATTTAACTGGTAAAACGAGTTCGGAACGCAGCTCCTTTAGGTCTGATCCCTACATGTCACGCCTGATTATCACCACAAAATTTCCGCACTGCAGTCGAAGCTGCATTGCGTTTTCTCGCCGTGAAGACGGGCAGAGGAAGTCTATACGCCCGGTTCTATGCAGCTCCAGTACTGCATTCGTGAGTTCTTCCTGAAATAGTAATGTAACACTACAGGGGTAGAAAAAGGCTACAAATCGGTCACTTAGGGGGTGGGAGATAATAGAGGGTAAACATTAGGAAGGCAATCAAAGTGCTCACGTCAGCCCACGATCCTGGCCGAGTTGGCAGTCACTTCAATGCATCGTCTAGTGCAGTACAGTTTTTGTGGACTTGGGGACTAAATTAGCAATTTCCGAGTGTTTCTGGGTCTGAGGACCTGCTACACGAATGTCACAATTCCGTTCCTTCTGTTCTTGAAGTTCTCTGCCATCGACTAGAAGTCACATAATTAAATTTTTGGAATGAACAACCTTTAAGAGACCGCACTCGAACTGTCTGAACATTTAAATGAGGGATTCCCTAGTTGACTCAGTTGCACAACTGGGTGCATTCGAATTATTCCAACTCTATCACCGACCAGGGTCTCTCCGCATGCGAATTCTCGGCTGCCTTCTGTGAGTAGGGCTTCAGACCAAAATGAAAACTTCGCTTTTAGTTAGTATTATTGTGGCCCATTGAAAATTGAGGCAGCTGACTGGAAACATTTGGCGTGTTCGAAAGAACCATCTTCAGATGTTGGCAGATCAGTCTGTTGCTAGGTCATGAAAGTGACTGATTTACCTTCTCGTTAGTTCGACCGCCATTTTCAAGGATGTCCCCCGTATGCTCCACAGAAGGGTGATACAGGGACGGTGACTTGCGCTGGATTACAGTGAGAGTATACTTGTACTGCATCTACCTCACTCTCTGTTCCGCTCCCCACCTGCGCCTAGTGTCAATACAGAGTCAAGAAGACCGGAGGTGTTCTCGCTATCAATGAACACACACGTTCTTAACTATCGTGTCCCGCGACTAGCCATAGTATAGGTGATTGGCAACCGCTGTTTGCATTCTCATATATTTCATCGAGTATCCCAATCTAGTTTAACATCCGTGCCAGAAATACCTGAAAAGTCGCAACTTGGGCTTGTCGACCTGTCAACTGCGAGAGATAGCTCGTTTTGCGTTTAGAAACACTGAGCATATGTTAAATTCGTCGATGAACCCAACAAATAAATCCATTTAATATCCATTGAATCTCAGGTCCATATTTTGGATATTTTAGTAATCAAATGCGGTAACTCCGGACTTTTGGCAGTGTCCTACCAAATAAGAATTTTGCGTTGAGTAATTGTATAACCGAATTGACTCCACCTGTAAGATGTTCAGGCAAGATATGATCCGTGACTGTCCATATAATCCACGAAATTGACCATAACAGTACTGCAGGTGCGAGCAGTTTGGTAAAGGAATGTATAGTTGGAGGGATCAACATACATAAAGTAGTAGATCAATTCACTTGCGCCGTGCAGCTGGTGACAGTTCCTTGAACCCAACTCTCATTTGTGGCGCCCCCAAAGTCAGGCTCTGTTTAGCGTCCAACCCTCGGCAAACGCCTCAACCGGCTAGCTAAACCAGATGAGGGTATCGGGTGGCGTGTATATCCCACACACGGTATTTCTGCTCTCCTCCTCCAACACACTTCAAGACCTAAGAAGTTGAAATGTAACATCATAGACGTCTGAGATGTCTAAACAGTCAAATTTAGGCGCAGCACTGTTTAAGCTCTCGCGCGGGGATGGGACTAGAAAAAGTCCCGAAAAAAATGTTGTAATCACGTCATCTGCATGCTGACCAGTCAAAAGAATCAAACAAACAGCAACTCTCACCTCCATCCTCCTAGCCCCAGAAGCTGCTTGAGTGGCCCAACTCAATCCGGCAACCTAGAATGTTCGTTTACTATTAGACAATTAGCGGAGCAACCGACCGGAAGTGAGGGCGGCGCTAGTCGCTGGAGAACTGGAGGACATCACCGCTTTCAGAGACACCGAGACCCACTGAGACCTCAGCTGAAGGTGGGTGCCGGCTACACCCTGTTCCGGAGCGGCCGCTGAAAGACAGAGCAATGCGACGCTGGCATCGTCTTTGCAATCCAAAACAACATAGTGGGACGACTGCCCAGCCTGTCACAGGGAATTCACAACGCCTGTAAAGGGGCCAACTTCGTCACCATCATCAGCGCCTGCGTCCACCTCCCAATGACCAACTCCGACGAAACGAATAACAGGTTCCACGAGGTTTTCTATGCCCACCTGGCGACTACGCCGAAGGCGGACAAACTGGTTGCCCTTGGCGAATTCAATGCCCGCGTCTGGACGGACCGCGCTGCTTGCGAGGGACTATTGGGTCCTTATTGTCTCGGGAGCTGCGACGACAATGACCTCCTTCTTCTGCAAACCTGCGCCAAACTCCGTCTCCTCCTAAGCAACACCTTATTTCATCTCCGGGCACGGGAGAAGGCAACCTGGATGTACCCTCGATAGCGCTACTGGCAACAGCTAAAATGCGCTCTTGTCCGAAGGTGAAATCAACAAGACTTGCTGCTGACCAACACAATTTGCGAAGCTGATGGCTAGACGGACCACCGCCTCCTCATATCTACGATGGGGCTCAGTCCAAAAAGAAATGAATAATTTCTTCGTCTCCATCAGGGCCATATATGGCCCTCAAATCGAAGGCACCGCGTCATTGCTCAGTTACGACGTAACAACACTTTTTATGGTGAAATTTCAAATTCTGAAGCGCTGGGCCAAGCATTTCATAAGCATCATAAAACCCCTGTTCAAAATTTCCGACATTGCCATCGTTTGGCTACCCAAGGTGGAAAGGAACGATGACCTGGACCTCTCACGCCTCAGCGAGAAACAATCAGAGCTCTACGGAAGCTCCCCAGTCGGAAGCGCCATAATCAGACGCAATCCCAGCTGACCTCTACGAGCACGGCGGCCCCAGCTAATGAACAAACTCGCATCACTATTCCAAGTGACGTGGCAACAAGTAAAAGACCACAAGATTTACAGGAGGCGACAATCGTCCATCTCTACAAGAGGAAAGGGAACCTGCAACACTATGATAAGCACTAAGGATGCCCCTCGCTCAATACTGTCAATTGTTTTCATGTCCATCTGGAACAAGGACTTCTTCATGAAAGCCAGTGTGGATTTCAACGAGAATGCAGCAAAATCAACATTATCTTTGTTGCCCGCGATCTACAAAATAAGTGCCCCAGAGATGCGGACTTACCTTTACACTATCTTTGTGGACCTGGCGAAAGTCTTCGACACGATGGACCGTGGAAAATCATGCAGAAATTCAGCTGTCCTGAACAATTCACGAACAGGTTGCGTCCTCTCCACGACGGCATAATAGCGCGCGTCACGGTATTTGTACTTGGTGCGACTGTGATCTTGCCTGGTCTAGCCGGCGTTGAGGATGTCACGTGGTCGGCAGCAGTCGCATTGACCAATGGAGGTAAGCAGGGCTGTGTACTCGCTCCCAACTCCCGTTTTCTGCTATGCTGATAGACGCCTACTTTTATGAGCGCCCGAGAATCAGCATCATCTACAGACCCGACTGCCGGCTTCTCTAGCTTCACCAGTGCAAGTGTTCGTATGTACCTCAACACTCCATGTCTATGAACTCCTCTTCACGACCGACTGTGCACTCAGCGCCGTAAGTTAAGAGGATATGTAAAGGAGCATGAACCTCTTAAACGCCGACTATACCAACTTTCGGCTGAGCATCAACAAGAATAAAACGGTGCTTATTAATCAGCCGTCACCCGAGAATGCATAAAACGACCCTGAAATTCGGCCGCCAACTGTAAATAATGGACAAAGTTGCCCATGTAAGCGTCGCACTAACACACAACACAAAAATCGACGATTAAGTTGCGCAACATATATTCCGAGCCAGCAGGACCTGTGGTCGACTGCAGGCCTCGGTGTTGAATCGTCATAACCTAACTTTAACACCAAACTGAAGACGTACAAAGCTGTCATCTTGATGACACTGCTGCATGGAGCGGAGACGTACACCAGAATCCTAAGTATCCACGCCATGCTGAGTCAACTAAAAATGCGACGGAGCGGTCGCTTCTTAAGTTGGATGATGAGCGAATTCCTAAACGAATCTTGTATGGAGACGTCGCAAAGGGTGGTCACCGAGGAGGACAAAGCCGACGATACAAGGACAACCTACGGACCTCGCGCAGGACCGATCAGCCTGTTGGATCTAAAATCTACGAATTCAACCGGATCGTCGACGCTAAAGCCAAAAGAACGGGGTGCTATTCTCAAGCGCATCCGACTGATAACATTCAAACCCTTCAAACACGCTCACACAGCTAAAGAACATTCCGTGCACAGATCGGCCTCGTGGAACCTCTCCAGACCCGATGCAACAACAATCCGACAAATCCATCTGATGCCTCCGCAAACGCACTCCTCATCACCCCTGCACCAACCGTCACGGCGACCACCACCGGGGATAACCCCCAGAATGCACGAACTCCAACTTCGTCGAGCCTCAGTACTTCCATCATATCCGTCACAACCCCTGCGACGAAGACTACCGCCTATAAAACCCCCACCACGGTTGAGAAGACCCACAACGCGCCGCCAACTACTAACTCCACCACTACCGTCTTCACCATCAGTAAAGTGGTGTCATCCTCATACTTTATTCATTACGATCGCATCTTCATCTCAAGGATAAGAACGGTCTTCTACGCGCGAATCAATGGCACTGAGACCGGCAAACCAGTTCCAGGAGCTGCGAAATCCATTCGCCTTACCCGCCTCCACTGTCTGCGCAGCCCACGCACGTTCACTCACCGCGTGGGTTTAATCGACCACAAGCGTATACATGACAGTGGAATTCACCGCAATAGCGGCATGCCAAGTAAAACTCGCACAACCGACAACTCTCCATCTCCAGCGCAGTGAAAACTAACAGTATCAACATAGCAACCGACTCAGCGGCTGGCAGCACATCCTCCCCATATTATCACCGATCATGCACGTCTCCATTAACTTGATCACTCACTTGCGAATTCATCGCAAGGAGACCGCTGAACCAGGGTCAGGAGCGGCGATATAACCCAACGCAGCGACCTCAAATGCCCACATTGGCCACGACCATTCAAGCAACATACTTACCTACTCGGCCACATGCATATTCACAGAAACTTGCAGTAAAACACCGCCAGCAAACACTATCACCGCAAATTTCACCATCACATGCTGACATGGATTCGTTCCACACCATCAGCCGCAGGCACGGAATCGGTATTTTGGCTCCTTCTCACGTGGCCTCTATGGCACCCTCACACACGTGAGATCCGCGTCGCGAACTCCTTCGTGTGAAATTCTAATATCTCGTGTGGGAAACCAGGTCACGTGTGTGGCACACGCATACGGGCCATCTAACGTTGTCACCCAAAACGCCCTCAGTATCAGGTTTCAGACAGGCTCGGACTAACGAATAGTGCACGGAGAGGTAGAAGAGAGAGAAGTCGACCCTCAGTACACATTCTTTAAGATAAACAATATGACGCAGTTGAATCCATCCCAGTGTGCTAAAGATCATGGCTTGGTAGGTTGCCAACTAACATGATAACTCGATTGTGCTCGGAGGACGAAGAGACAGGCTTCAGTGGATTCTCCTTAAAATGACCTTTACAGCACTCCTACTCGGTTGAACTCGGAGCCCCCTTCCCCCCCACCTTATTATGTGCAATCCTGTTTTATGCGTAGAACAGAAGGCGCGGCACACCTAGGAAAGGGTTCACGTAGCGCCAGCCACCTGCGTCCAAGCACACTTTCGGGCTTAGGGGGTGAAAGGGAGTGCAATAGATTCAGCGTAAGTCTACTATCACTTTAAATCGGTACACGTGCAATTCACCGTCCCTGGGCTCACCCATTTCTGGAGCACACAGTGGACGTCGTCGGAATCCACGGCCAAACTCATGAAGTGCGAGCAGTTCCCTCATATTGCTCTAACATACTTGAGGTCTCAAAAATTTAACAGCGTTTGGTTGAGTGGGATCTCTGAACACACGTTCTTCGGAAATGCATATCCCCAGAGACGAACGAAGGGCAACTCAAACAAAGTCCTTGTGGCCCCGCTTGTTCACAAGTCCTCCCACTGATAGCCTTCGATTGCTGCAGTGTTCCTTGTGACCTTATGCAGAAGGCCAGAATAAGGCCCCTTGACATAACTTCGGCGTAGAGAACGTCTACCTGAAAATTTGTAACATGCAAGCGATTGGGGACTTTTGCGTTGAGGTGGGACAGTGGCGCATTTCCAGAATACAATGCAGGTCACGAGCTCAATGGACAGGAGTCACTGACCGTCTCCACCGAACACGCCAGGACTTAAGTTGAGGTGGGAAATCATTGTGAAAAACGCCACTTTGCTTGAAAAAAAATGGCCCCGTTCCCGAACTGAGGTGGGCGAATGGTTATGAAAATGGGTTGGCTCCCTATAATAGTAGGTTAAGATGTCCATCCGAAATAGCTGAGGGTGTATGCCGGCTGAAGCAATAGATGATGTGACACTCAACTCAAAAGAGGGCAACTTGTACAATAACAGAACTAGTAGGAAAAAAGATTTTAGTCAAGCCGGGATCGCAAAGTAAGTGAACTTACTGTAGGCTTCTTCATGGCCAAACGGTGGTTGGAATCATTCGGCTGAGCACCGTTGGAAATAGCTCGATTGTTTCGTGTCAGAGAACACCACAACCCATGAATTTTAAGCGGTAATTTTAGTTTCCATCTAATAAATGCACGTAGACTGGTTATTTAGGCCAACAGAAAAGCAATGCACGGAGATTCAGTGTCCCTCAGACCCGTAAGAATGTGGCGAAAGATCGGGTGTGTCAGTTCAAAAGGGATTGAACAATCGAGGGAAGCGGAGAAACACAATATAGCGCCTTAACAACGCGTTCAAGTCACTTACTGACCCCGTAAAGTCTCACCTTCCAAAGCAGGCAAGATGTATTCCACTTTCGTCAAAAACTGACTTTTTAAATTCCAATTCAAGGAAAAAGCCGAACTCGAGCGGTGAAATCATAACGAGAGGTCGTCAATCTAAGGCGATTAGTGCTATAACGTCTACAAAATATACGGAACGAAATACGCCAACAAATAACTTGGTCAAAAGTCTGAGAAGGTAATCCGATAAATGCATTTAACGGCAGGAAACGTAAAAACAGGGTTCCACAGAAGAACGGTATTACATCTCTCCTGTGGAGATGCGGATGTCGTCGATCCTCAAAATCATCTTGCAAAGCTGTACAGCCAACATAATTTGGGCCCTTTTCGAAGTAAGAGTTTCGAAGACGTTCTGTTCCCTCATGTCTGCCGTACCTTTGTTGAGGCAATCGATCCCCAAATGCGGGTTCTTCTCCTGGACCTGGCGACCCTTGACGTAAGCAACAGTCTCGATAGATGGAAGACCCGAATTTTCAGACAAAGCAACAGGAATGGACTCCAAGGCATCTGCAAAGGCACGCATAGCGTATTGTTCTAAAGTAGAAATCTTGTCCGCCTCAGATGCAACGGCAATGGAGCAGGCCAGTTCACAAGCACCACCTCCGGCAACAACTCTTGGATCGCGAACCTGGAAGAGTTAGCAAGGGAAAGGCAAGCTTACCAAATTTCGCACAACACAAAGTGCATCGTGTAATGAGCGTTTTGCCTCGTCAACAATCATCCTTGAGGATCCGCGCAAGAAACACGTTACGGCCTTTGTATTCTTACAGTCTTCAATTACTAACATACGCTCCTTAGTGGTGCCAAAGCACATCTCCCGGACGATTCCAGCTCTTCCAAGCTTTCTGTCGTTAACTCCTCAAATCGAGGGACAATACGCCCGCCAGTAGCGATCGCAATCAGTTCGATTTCGGCTCCTCCAACCCATCGTACCGCCGGGAGTTGTTTACTAAGGAGTAGATGGTTGGCCTCGTCATCAAAACCCCACTGGCATATTACCAAATTGGCACCCGTTGCTTTGACACTAAAAAAAGAAAAGAGGTGGTATATTGAAGTTAATTTTGGACAAACGACTATGTTTAACCGAAAAGGTGGCTTTCAATCATTGTCATGTGAAGAGGTTGAGTAAGTTCAGATTGACAACTTTTCGATAGTAAATTAACGTTTGTAAAACCGATTGAAATAGACCACTTACAGCATAAGCCGCGAATGTAAAGTTGCTGGCCATGGGGTGCACTACAAGGCGGCGACAGAAATGCCGATAAAATATATCTCGAAGGTGATTGTGTCCGACGCACAGGGTGGGCGAAAAGCTCGATGAACCTAGTTTTTTAGTGGGCACAATCACAATAAATGACTTAGTTGCGACGATTTCGAATCGTAAAACTCGGACGCGTTTATAATACAAATGTTTCGCACGCTCAAAAAAAATCGCTTAGTGGCCGAAGTATTAAGTAGACGCTAGCGTCAAGCAAACCGGTTCTAATTTCCAGTCGAAAACCCCACAAAAGGAACATGGTTGTTTGTCTCTGAGAGCGACCCAGCTGACATTCGCAAACTTCGTGTGCTGCACGCCAGCTGAATTCATGCCGTCAAGTTAGGTCGAGCAACTGGCTTACTCTAGGAACATAAATTTGCAGACCGTACGTCTCCGACACCAAGTGGTTCCAAACAGATAGGTGTATTTACGAACACTGTTATCACAACAGACAGCGGTTCGCAGCCATCAACTGCGATTTGTTTGGGGCCAATGCAGCATCGGATTCGTACAGGTTTCATCAGAGCAACGCATGGCCTTCTAGGCAAAACACATGCGCAGCATAGCAGGAGAGTTTCCTCCATTCCTCAAAGGGAAGATGGCACAGTGAGGCACTAGTGACAACGGAAATGTTTTTCAAATACGTAATGAGACCTCTAGTAAAGACAGTTGCGTATGGAACCATCTCATAAGGAGCAATTTTGCGCCAAAAAACATTAATATCTAAAACATACCTATCCACCATCTCAGTGAATTTTTCTTGTTCGTACTGACGAAGCTTGCGGTAATCCTCTACGCTTTCTACAAACAAATTGTGTTTTGTTTTTGGCTTCGGCGGCTCGAATGGGCAGGTTAAAATCGCAAGCTTGGCATCTTTAACTTCCTTTGGCATTTGAGGGTGTGAAAAATCCTTGTCAACAACAACTCCCTTGACCAGAATCGAATCCTCCAGGCGGCCCCCAACCTTGCCTTCCACTTTTATAAGTTCAAAATCAACATCCTTGCGTTCTAGGTCGGCCACGCAAAGAACTGCATCAACGGCCATCTCCGCAAACTGACGTTGACAACGGCTTACACTAAAAGGAAATGAGTGCTTATACGACATACATCTTCGAGCCTAATGCAGTCATTGCAGTTTTTATAAGGGGTTCCTTGTCCTCGGCTGAATACTTAAATTCCTCGCTGATGTCGTTAAGTAGCTTCAGGCAAATGTTAGCCGCCAGTTCATAGCCATCAGCAATCCTAATAGGATGAATTCCACGATCGAGGAGAGCCTCAGCCTGCTCCAGTAGTGCTCCAGCAAGGACAACAACACCGGTAGTACCGTCACCAATCTCGTCATCTTGTGAACGGCTAAGTTGAACAAGAAGTTTTGCAATTTCATGTTCCACGTCCATCTTCTCCAAAATAGTTCGACCGTCATTAGTGACAGTAACATCTCCATCAGGGCTAACCAGCAGCTTATCTAACCCTTTCGGTCCTAGAGATGTTTTGAGTATGCATGACACTGTCTTGGCGGCTAGGATATGCGACTATTATGGGCTAAATAATCGAAATGGCAATAAACCTTGTGAGCCTGTATGCCAGTAAGGCGCTTCTTCCTTTCTTGGTCCCTTATAATAATGAATGGTCGGCCATACTCATCAAAAGCCAATTGAGAATTTTCTCCCATCAATGCCTCCATGCCTGAGTAAGCAATCTAGAATTAGCCGAAGATTGCGCGAACAACTGACGTCCTCGTGTCGGAATGGTTACTTCGTTTGCTCCCACGGTTGCTCACGTATTTGATGAAGTTCAGGATCGAACCAAGACCAGATGTGTTATTCAAGATCTAGAGAAGGAATTCAAAGTCATTTAATTTTATATCAAAACTTTTCCGTAAAAGTATATAGAAACTGAAACAATAATGAATAAATTTAAAATTTATATTGTGAATAAGATTAATATGTCACAGAAATGTACAGGAAGAAACGAAAAAAGTGACAGGAACGAAAATGGCTGAGTGGGCAGAAGAAATTTTGTATACCTTGCGGTAAATGAAAGTATTTTTGATGTAGTCTTACTATTTAATTAACGAAGAACTTACCAGAAAACGGAAAAAATTAACTTAACAACCAAATAAGTATCGAGAAAATCAGGCAAAACTGGTAAATATCTAATTATAATCTGTAAAAAATCAGAGATAAAGAATGCATAAGAAAAAATATCTTAAGTGGCTAACGTATCGCGGAAATATGCAGGCAAATGGAGCACTTTTTAATTATTTTTGTTAAATAAATAGTCAGATGTCTCTCCTTTACGACAACTACCGCAAAACAAGAACCAAAACAGTCCATGTAAAATTGATCGATTTCAGTAGTTAAGTGATGTTCAATATATATAGGCATTGCCTTTGAAGACCCTTTTCAAAACGGTACGATATTCTCTGTCAGAACGTCACCTTTGGAACACGGATGAGAGAAGGACATCAGTCGAACTGTCTTGACCTGATTTTTACACGAGACGAGGACAATGTGCTAGACCTACAGGTTCGACCGCCATAAGGGTCAAGTGATCACATTACGCTGTGCTTCGAGAACTCACTGTTTTCCAAACCAAATTTATCCGATACTTGGGAAAGATACATTTGGAAGGGGGACTACTCACTTATGATAAGTTAAATGTCAGAGATATCCTGGGAAACAGAACTACATGGTGGAACCAATAAAGATTGGGCGACATTGAGCTCATTATTGAAAAGGATTGTTTACCTCAACTGTCCTCTCAGGAGAAAGACAACCACAAACCGCCCAAAGTGGATAAACGCAAAATTTCAGGCCTCTTTCACAAAAAAGAAATCGCTTCTGCAAGCGTTACAGAAAAACCAGCTCCGATGCTCACTTACGGGAATATAAGCAGCAACGCCACGTTTGTAAATTTGAGGCTTCTAAACCGCGGAGAAAGTTAGAACTAAACATACTGCAAAAATCGTTGGAACACCCAAAAATGCTAAATGACTACATACGGAGTACAAAGAGAATTCAGGAAATGATTCCTGCCCTTAGGACTGCAGACGAAAAACTGCAGACCGACGATCAGGTTAAAGCATCCCTTCTTTCAAAATTCTTTCAGACCATCTTCACCCGAGAGCCTTATAATTTTGCTTATATTCCGCCAGTTTTTCAACCGATGTGTACCCCTCATTTTTCTTCCTCGTGTAACGAACCACAGTTCCGGCAGAATAGTTTTAATGGACTAGGAGCACTTTTCGCGCGGATCCCGGATGGGGATGGAGTGATGCAATGTCGGTGAAGATGCCGGTGCCCCCCTTCCACTCTCGAACGCTGACCCCATCCCCACGAGTATCGTCGCCGCTTATCGTATCGCTACCCTCCGTTCAATCTCAGCATCCCCTCGTCCCGACCCTGCAGTTCCCCACAGCATTGCACTCCGCCCGGTTATCCAACAGACATGACGTAATTCCCCCCACACCAAAAGGGATATCGCCTCCTGTAACTCTCCCTTCTTTATTTTCTATTGTGCCCTTTCATACCTTTATATCCTTCTTAATGGTAGAATCCATTTCCAACATTTCTGTCGTTCCTTCTAATGACTGTTGCGTTTGAGTGATCGGCATGGTGCTTAGAGACCCTGTTCAATACGCGCATCGTCTAATAACAACTACAGGTGCATTACTCGCCCGTGTGTGTGCAAACGTCGAAGTCTTCGGCCGCTTCACTCATCCACCTCCTCCTCATCCACAACAGAGGACCTAGACCTAGACATTTCACCGACCATAGTTAGAACCGAATTACTTCGTATAAAGCCTGCCGAGTCACCTCGACCGGATAGAATTCCTGCATAAGAACTTAGAGAACTTGCTGATGAACTGTGTTTACCATTGTTTATCATATTCCAAAAGTCCTTTGAAGAAAGCAAACTCCCGGAAGAATTGAAGTGTGCATTCATCGCCCCGACCTATAAAGGAGGTTTACGACTGGACTGTGAAAATTAACGCCCTGTCAGTTTAACTTGCATAGCGTGTAAAACAATGGAGCGTATTATCAAGAGGCATTTTAATGCGCTATCTGGAAAACAACCAAATCCTATGTGATGTCCAACACGGCTTCTGTCTAGGACGTTCCTGTCTCACGAGTGCCATTCAGTCGCACGAGAAATGGACAAAGGAAGCAGATAAGGGTCATCCAGTAGATGTTGTATTTTTTGACTTCAAGAAGGCCTTTAATAGTTTACCACACGGGCTTCTTTTACAGAAGATTTGGAACGTCGGAATTCGAGGAAAACGTTTCAATTGGATCAAGATTTTCTTGCCTTTCAGAGTACAGAGATTTGTTGCTGGTAACTCTAGCTCAGAATGGGCAAAAGTAGAAAGTGGTGTTCCACAGAGTTCTGTTTTGGGCCCCCTACTCTTCCTAATCTACGTGAATGGCTGTCTCAATGACCTAGATTGTAAAGTTGTCATGTTCGCAGATGACATAAAAATATGGACTGAAGTCAACTTCGCTGATGACGCAAAAGGGATACAGTCGAATATCGACAAACTAAGTGCATAGTCGGCTAGGTGGCTGCTTAAGTTTAATTTAGAATTTAGAATTTATATTTGGTTAGCACCGGGAAGGTACTGTCTAAGCAAACATTAGTAACGAAATAAAGTTATGACAATGTGTGCAGATAAAATGTACAAATTCATAACTTGTCCTGCTATGTCAACAGTTAGCAATGTTTTAAAATTAATGGTGAACTAGAAAAAAATAGGCAGTGAAAAAAACTCCTACCATGAAAATGGAGGCAGAGTTCAATAGGCCTTCATTTTCAAATAGAAGGTAGGAGAAAAAAACTGCTTAGGAAAAAAATGGTCAGGTGGTAGAATAGGGTAATACTGCAGTAGCATTTCAGAATGAGATAATTAAACGTCGATGTGATTCGTTCTTGATCACTTAGGCGTATGAAACAGAATCTCACGAAAATGCGTCAATGAACTTAAGTCCTCAGCATCATAGGATCCATAATTGAATTCTGATGATGGTTAGTATCAAAAGAAACCGCAGCATTTAAGACTGTGGACCACCGAATTTGTACGTCCGAATGACGTCATCGTTTGGAGGACGGGTGATATAAAGAGACATTTTAGTTCATTGGCGTCTCAAGGTAGCGTAAATATAGTTTCAAGAGGGTTACTCAAATTCCCGATGGTCCTTTCTCCGAGTCATGGGGAAAGCTACTGGGAAAAGATGAGGAAAATAAAAGGTTAATAGAATCAGTGTTTAGATAAATGTGCAGTCTTCGCTTGAATGCAGATAGACTAGTTAACGACCTAATTTCAATTGGCAAGTTATTCCAAAGAAAACTATACCTAGAAGCAAAGAAGAGAGCGTTTACACGTGGAGGATGTAGGGGGAGGTATAATTAGTGCAGAATTTCTTAGGTTATAAGGAAGACTAACGGGGGTAATGACAGAAAGCTTGGGGAGAGTTGAACTATTATTAAGTCGAAAAAGGAGACAAAAGCCTGCTTTAAATCTCCTGACCCAAAGAAATTTTAGCTTCATTAGCTGGCATCTTGTTGAGTAGGAAGTAGTTGAAAGAGTCGGAAATAGAAGTTTTTTGTGAAATGTCTTTGGACATTTTCCATTTTTGAACGGCTAGATTCGTTCATCAAACCGAAGAAAAGACAGCAAAATTCAAGAATGGGAAGTACAAACATACGATAATGTCTTAATTTAATTTCAGGAAGGTAGAAATTATAAAAAAAATAAAGCCGCAAATCTGAGCAGCTTTGGCCGTAATTCTATCGGCATGAGGCGAAGATCTAATTTATTGGTGTAGCTTAAGCCCAAGTCCTTCATGGAGGAACATTCAATCATATGGCAACCTTCAAAGATAAGAGGTTGCGGCAGCCTTACAGGCCCAAAACTCATGTAGCGACACTTAGTAGGTGAGAACTCCATTAGCCATGTGGAGCTCCAGGCCGAAAGAGCGTCTAAGTTTGACTGAATTTGTTCTAGGCACCGTTCGGTCGTAGAGTTAGAGAAGGAATACACGCATTTGAGATCATCAGCATAAATAAAAGATTGAGAATGTTTAACTATCGATGAAATATCATTTATAAACAGTAAGAACAACAAAGGACCTAATACGGTACCTTGAAGGACACCACTAACAATCGGGGTAGCACTTGAGTATGAGGACCCTACTAAAACTTTTTGTTTTCGATCATTTGGGTATGATCAAATAAAGTCAATAAGGGGGCTACGAAATCCTATAGCTTCTAGTTTAGCTAGAAGTCGTTTATGAGGCACCTTATCGAATGCCTTACTAAGATCAAAATAGATAACTACTACAGATAGATGATCATTACGAAGAGAGGTTAGTAGATTTAGAAAAGACATGTGGCAGGTTTCACAAGAATGGTCCGGTAAGAAGCCGTGTTGGGAAAAGTTGATAATTTTATTGCTTATGCAAAAATCCGTGATTTGTTTTGCAATTAGTTTTTCGAAGAGTTTAGCAAGAGAGGGCGTTTTATGAACACCGCGATAGTTATGAATGTCCGAGCGGGAACCAGATTTAAAAACTGGTATTATAATAGAAGTTTTCCAATAATCGGGGAAGAAACCATTTTCGAGAAATACTGATAATAATTTGCTTAGTAAATGTGGAAAATCCCTTAACTGTTTAATAAGTGAGTTTGGAATGTTATCAGTTCCAACTGGATGTGAATAATTTAGGTGAGCTATTTCTTTTTGAATACATGAAGGCGAGAAATTAATAGTTGTTAGAAGCGAATTTGAAAGCAGAGGAATTGTGGGAGTGGGGCTAGTTTCAATGGTAAAGTGGTTGGCAAAAAACGAGTTTAACAATTCTGCTTTGCCCAAATCATCTGTAACAAATTTTCTGTTACAATCGAGTAAGGGCGCAGTTACATTCAGACGCTTAGCCGATGACCGAACATGAAAGATTTGAGCAACAGATTTGGATGAATTGGCATCACTTAGTACCCGAGACTCCCTACGCTTATCTCGCGCGAGCCTTATTCTCGATGCTAATTCAAATATTTGTGCAATCCTTAAATGAACTGACAAAGAGCTTTTAGATGAATCTTTAAGTTGTTTTCGTAATTTTTTAAGTCTGTTCTGGAGAAAATGCGGAACAGTAGAAGAAGCTGTATGTGAATTAAAAATCTTAAACGGGATAAAAGCCTGGATTTTTTCTGTGAGGCTCTGCAATAGCTCACGGAAAAAATTTAGATCGTTGATTGAGAATATGCCATGCCAATCTAGAGTGCTTACGAAATTATTTACTGTTTCATGGTTTATGTTAGCAAAGTCGAGGTTATTGCATTTAACTTCAGGCTTCGTAAGAAGGGGAACTGGAAAACAACAGTGAATTATTGCGTGATCACTTGTAAATAGATCATGATGAAAATTCATAAAGAGAGGGTGGACATCGTTTGTAAAAATTAAATCTAAAATGTTGTCATCTCTTGTAACTGATCTGACTAGTTGGGACATGTTTTAAAAGTTAATAGTATTGACCAATTTCTGATGTTTAGGCGGAGAGGAATTGGCCTGCCAGTCAATGTCTGGCAGATTAAAATCGCCTACGATTATTTTGACCTCAAACTGAGTGTCTGCAACTTTTTCAAATAGTTCACAGAGCTCGCTTTCGTTGCCAGAATAACACGGAGGATTATAGACACAGCCAATTACCGCTTTTTTATTGTGCGGGAGGATGACTGAAGCAAAGCATACATTTCCAGAAAAAGACGAAATGTTCAGATGAAAAGGGAAATGTACAAAGGATGACTTAATATAAAGGAGGCAACCACCGCCACGTTTTTTCAGCGTGGTCTTGTCGGTACAAATTGAAATTATCTATAGCAAGCGTCGAGTCAGAAATAAGAGAGTGAGCCCAGGATTCAGTGATGCACAGCACATCTGGATCAAGCTCAAAGGCTACTGTTCTAAGCTCAGCCATCTTATTTACAACTGACCTCGCATTGAGTGAAACTAAGCTGAGCGTATTCCTGAGCGGCAGGTTACGCTCATCAGTATTTATAAAAAAGGATAATTTGGTGGCGGACAAGAATACTGGAAAGAAGAAACGAAAGGTGGGAAACAAATTGCTCTGGTCTACAATTTTTCGAAATGTTACTGTTAAGAGAACTGAGATTATTGTACAGCGGCATATTTGGATGAAAACCTTGGAAGGGAAGGCTATATTGTGGCGTTTGAAAGATAGGGGTGGCATAGAAATGAGATTTTGAGGGACGTTAGCAAAAATTGGCGGAAAACGTGCATTTGAAAAAGGAATAAATGATTTCGAAAAACTGGTAGCATAATTAGAAGCGTTAAATATTTGTGGATTTCGGACAATTTTTGGGTTGGGAAAGATGCTAACGTTAGCGTTCACAGCTGTTGTAGATGCTGAGGGGTTAGCAGGTTTCCCATTGGTAATGCCATTGCTGATTTTAAGCCTGATTTAGCCACAGATTTAGATTTACTAGGAGTTTTCTTAGGTTTAGTAGATTTGGCAGGTATAGCAGGCATGGTTTGCTTGGGATGAGAAAGAAGTGGAGTTGACACAATTTCCCTCAAACCAGAAACAAGGTTAACGGGTGAAAATTCAGCTGGAATCGAAATTCCTGTCGATCCGGAGGGCCGTGGGCTTGCTTTAGCTACAGGACAAACCTCTGAGATAACTTTTGGTATTGAAGGTGTAGACCAAAGCTTCTTGTTTGCTAATTAGGGTGAAACCCGACGTTCCATTGGGGTTTTATCCCTACAGATAAACAACTTGTTTTTATTCAAATATTGAGCTGAGTGCTCATGCCTAGAGAAAATAAGGTCAACCTCAATCGCTGAAAAAAGTTTGACCAGAATAAGAGGGTTTTTACCACGGGAAGATAACCTTTTAGCTTCAGCGACTTTAAAGTTAAAGCCGCACGAGTAAAGGAAATGAAATGCAACGTCCAGGGGGATTTTACTCTTGGGGACGTTTTTTAAAAGAAAATTGAAACTTCTATTATGTCGGTCAAGTGACTCAGTACTGACCATGTTTATAAAAGGCTCTAGTTTCACGCATTGTTGAGAAGTGAGTGAAGACAACTTTCCCTCAAAAATGGTACCAAGGATCGTGAAGAGAGAACTATATTTAGACATAAAGGTATTAAAGTTTTCCAGGGCGTCAAGGTCTAATTTCTTCATGCTTAAGGTGGGTTGTTCTAGTGGAATTTACGCGAAGAGGATGTTTGCGTCTAAGTACTGACTGGGGTTTCATAATGTATCCAAGTGCGTGGTCCTACACTTATGCGCCGGTCAAAAAGTATCTCTGAAACACCAGTACGTTAATAATGGCAGTGCATTTAAAGAGGTAGAAACACACAAAGATCTAGGCATGTGGACAACTGCAAATTTGATGTCCTCGGAACACTGTAAGACGGCAGTACAGAAGGCAACATGTACACTGCATTGGATCAGACGTGCGCTTAAAATAGTTTTTTTAGAATTTATATTTGGTTAGCACCGACAAGGCACTGTCTGAGCAAACAGTAGTAACGAAATAAAGTTATGACAATGTGTGCAGATAAAATGTACAAATGGATAACTTGTCCTGCATAAATTGTCCCCTGATCTCTTCGGAAAAGTATATGGCATCTGCGTGAGACCGCACTTAGATACCGGAATACCAGCCTGGATACCGTGGATGAAGAAAAATGTTGACCTCCCCTAACAGGTGCAACGGAGAGCAACCAAGATGGTCGACGGTTTTAAAACTTTACCGTACCAAGACAGATGGAAAAAAGCTTGACTTATTTCCTCTTTCCTACAGGCACTTACGGTGTAGCCTGCTCTGGACATTCCGGATTATCCGGGGCCATGATGCCTCCCAGAGATCGAAGGATTTCGTCGAGTTTGCCTGCAAAACTTATCTGCGTGGTCATCCTTACAAGGTCAAAAGCGAACGCACGCGATTGAAACTCAGAAAGTTTTTTTCAGCCAACGAGTGGTACGAGCTTGGAACTCGTTACCAAGTGAGCATTTCTGATTTTAAAAAAAGGCTTGATGACATAATATTTCATCTTGGCGCGTTGTTTGAAATTGGTTTCGAATTTCAAGTACCTCGAGCCTACGAGTTTTAAGTCTCTACCTCAGTGTAGAAGACACGGTGTTGGAAAATCTATTAAAGAATTGTCTTTATATTCCTCTGAGTTTATAAATTGCAACTTGGACCCTCGATCTTTGCTGCTTTCCGAAACTCACGCCGGCTGTGTGATCCCTGCATCTGCTCTCAATCGCGGAAGGGACTCAAACCAAAGGCTGAGTCCTTATATTTTCAAATTCTTATTGTTTAAAAACTCAGCTGACTCTCTATTAATTTTGTGGCAATTATAACATGCAAAACTCAAGTTCCATAAGTTTATTGTCACAAAAATTGGTCCACGACCAAGCTGCTTGGGACCGTCTATCGGCGCCTCTACCCACTCGGCCATATTGGCAGGGGATCTTGTTAAGCAACTTAATGGACAAGCAGAAAACAATTTTAACTATCGTTATTCTGCTATTTGTTCACCTCCCGCTAAACGGGGTAAATGTTCAGTAAGCTTAACTAATGTAGCTTACGAAGACGAAACATGTATGGGGTGTTTCAGCCTCCAGCAGAAATTCTCAGGGATGGAGCAGGAAATAAGGAATCTAAGACAAGAAATAGATAACTTAAAAAAATCTATATCTCGCCCAACTGCTAAAAACGCCCCTGTTCGTAATAAACCTACAACAAAGCAAAATTCGTATTCATTTATAGCTTCTTAAAGCTTACATAAAAGTCACATTTAACATATCGCGACTGCTGGACCCGGTAAACCAGAGGAAATTTCGCTACTTCCGAAGGGAGCCCCATCTTGTCCTTGCGCCACTCTACCGGTACTTAGTTCGGGTAGCATCAGCACTAATCTGGCTTTACCGCCCATCGCCACATCACTGGTAGACGATGCACCAACATACGATGTTGAAGAGGTTGGCGAGTTCGTTAAGCCAAAGAAGAAAAGGTCTAAGAAGAACAAGTCTTGCAGAGATTTGGCTCTAGCCTGCCCAACACCCAGTTCATGTGGACCTACCGGGCCAAGTGAATTGGTTACCAGTACTCACTCAGCTGAAAGATCTGAGTTACAAACGGGCCCTCGTTTGAGTCGAAAACATAATTTAGTCATTAAAGGGGTCCCGGAGTCAGCTTCAAGTATTCCAAAGGAGCGAGTCAAACATGACTTGGATCTCCTTCAATTGTATGCAAAAACGATGCTAACGGACGGCGAGTCCATCCACATTCTCAAGGCATATAGAATAGGGAAAGCTCTGTCCGCACCCGAATCAAATTCTCGACCAAGACCTCTTAAAATCATCTTTGGAAAACGAAGCACAGGCACAGCTCCTGCTACAGAGAAAAACAACCCTACGGGGCCTGCATTCTGAAGTTTTTTTCAACCGGAATACGGACTGAAGGAGAGACTAAAAATGAGACAGTTAATAATAGAACTGGAAACACGAAGGACCAATGGCGAGGCACATCTCCAAATAAGAAACGGACAAATTGTTCAAGTGAAAAGAACATTTCTTTGGCCGAAGGCATTCACTCTGACAGCCTAACTGTCCCTTCTCAGAAACCAAAAACGTGCGCGCTTAAATTATTCGTATTAAATGCCAGATCTCTGCTTAATAAGATGCCATTGCTCCAGACTCTGGTTTTCATCCACTGCCCCGACATTGTAATAGTTACAGAGACTTGGGCAACACCCTGTGTATCCAACTCTGAACTCAATATTCAAGGGTACGACTATATTCGTAACGATCGACACGAGGGCCGTGGCGGAGGAAGCTGCATCTATATTAAGCAGCCACTTACCTTTCTGCCGTTGGATAATCGACAATTTACCGCGGTAGAAGAGAGTTGTTGGCTCCGAGTAGTTCTTAAAGATAACTACTCTTTACTCGTCGGTTGTGTCTATCGCCCCCCAAACGCAAGTGGGGATTACGATCTCCGTCTCTCACAGGCATTTCATGCCGCAGTTGACCTAAATATGAAGTACTGCTTGATTGCAGGTGACTTCAATCTCCCTGAAGTTCATTGGTTTCCACCTTCCGGTCCTGCAAAGTTCGAAAACTTGCTTGAGGCCATAGATACTGGCATGTGGGATCAGGTAGTTGATTTTCCCACCCGAGGATCAAACATACTTGATCTTATCTTCTGCAGAGGTTGTCAGCCACTGTCAGTTTCACCTTTAGACCCACTTGGGAGTTCAGACCATGCTATAGTTGCTTCTTCACTAGAAATCGAGGCTGATGAAACGTTTTCAAAAAAATATAGCTTTTTCCACGATTTCCGATCAGCAAATATGGGGGAATTACTAACACATCTTAATTCCCACGATTGGACTAACTTCTTTCTATGTTTGGATGTGAATGTTTGTACTGATACATTCTACCAAGTTCTAGGTCCACTCATTTCTCGCTTTTGTTCCTCGTAAGAAAATAATTAATGTCAAGGATGAAGTCTACCTCCCTTTACCTTTCCGCCGTAGATTGCGTAGACTCTCGCGTCGTTTTCATCGACTAAATGACACTTCCGTCCTGCCATTGATCCAGCAAATCTTTGAACAGGCTAAGAGGCTCTCCGAAGAAAAGCGACTAGCTGAAGAGGTTAACTTTGCCGAAAACCCTTCGTACAATGTTGCAAAACTCTTTTCGCGGACTGTAAAATCGCAGAGAAAAACTCAGTACCCTGTACTTCGAGATGCTTTTGAAACCCTATAGCTGACGCTAAGTTGACGGCTGATAGCTTCAATGCTTTCTTGTCTAGAACTTTCAGTGAACATTCGGTCGCCCCCTTTCCAAACGTCCGGGTTTGGACCGGTAACGTCCTCGAAAACATAACTTTTACCCTCTGGGACGTAACCGTAGCCATTCGGCGTTCTCGCCAATCTTACAGTCCTGGACCAGATGGCGTCCCGGTCAGCGTTCTAAAGGCGGATGCAAATGATATATTTCCGTCACTTCTGTATAAGATATTCAATCTTGCTCTTGAAAGTGAAACCTTCCCTATTTTATGGAAGGAATCGCACATTTTGCCTATACCCAAACACGGCAGAACTACGTCATTTGACGACTTTAGGCCAATAAATACACTGCCAGCAGCCTCGAAGATATTAGAGACCTTGATTAAAGACAAGTTGATGCGTCACCTAACAGAGAATAACCTACTTAATGCGGCTCAGCATGGGTTTCTCGAAAAAGATCTTGTGACACCTGCCAGCTCTCTTACTTTGATCATGTGCTACAATCTAGAGATAGTGGTTTTGCAATTTACACCGTTTATTTCGACTTCACGAAGGCTTTTGATCGTGTTGACCACGATCTCCTCCTGCTGAAACTTACCTCCTTCGGCATAGGTAACAAGCTTCTGAACTTAATATCCTCCTATTTGAATGATCGCGCACAACGGGTAAAAATTTCCGATGTTATCTCCAACCCCACGCACGTGAGGAGTGGCGTTATTCAGGGTAGTGTACTCGGCCCGCTTCTATTTTGCCTTTTGTGAACGATGTTCCTGATTGTTTTCAGTATGGTAGGCCCTTTATGTACGCTGATGATTTAAAAGTTGCCTATCGTTATAAACCGGTCGATCGCCACATTGTGCTTGAGCTCTTAAAAAGGATCTTCAAGCCTTCGCTCAGTGGTGTCGCACATGGCGCCTTTCGCTCTCTTGGCACAAATGCTCCGTTATGGTTAGTTGTGACAACCATCAGCCTCATCTAAGCATAGACGGTCATGACTTAAATGTGCCCGGGTTTATAACGGATCTGGGCATATCATATTCTAGTAGTCTTAATCTGTCAGAGCACTGCGCCCTGATTGTCTCTAAAGCACGCCAAACCACTGGGTTTATTCTCAGAAATTTTAAAACCCTCAATATTAGGACCAGCCTTTATAAAATGTATGTCAGACCTAGTCTGGAATACTGCTCGTTTCTATTTAGCCTTCTGCACGCGAGTGAACGGAGGAAGATAGAATCAGTCCAGCACTTCTTTACTAAAAGAGTTATTACTTCAGAGCACAGAAACTTGTCCTACCAACAACGCTGTGAGCTTACAAGCCTCGACCCGTTGTGGCTTCGTAGATTACAGAAGGGACTATTTTTACTGTTCAAGCTTTTAAACGGTTTTACCTTTAACCCCCTTACATCCCTGAGGCAGCTCGACCACTGTCGGCGCACCAATCATAGAGATGTATTCTTATTTCTTCCTTTGGCACGCACCGTTAAATACCGTCAGTTTTTTTCGGTAAACGCTATAGCAATCTGGAATAAACTACCCAGAAGTATTAAAATTCAGCAAAACTATCCTTTGTTTACGAGAGCTGTCACTAGTTTTCTACATTCAGGACACCTTCCGCGAATTTTGGGTGCTGATTCTCTGGAAGCTCTTTTCCGTTCTGATGGCGTCCACGGACTCTGAATCCTATGCCGGACTTCATGCTGAAGGCAATATTGCTGGCTCTGCAGTCCGTAATCGGGTTATATCCTCAGTCTACAGCTAGCAGCCGCTCGCCGGCATACTTGCTGCTAGTACAGAAGACCAGATCCACAACACCGAAAGGAGAAGTACTACACTGTGCACCTGTGTCAACACTTCCCTGTCCTAAACTTTAATCTGTTCAACAAGCTGCAGTTTTTTCTCCTGAAAATACCTTTAAAGAACGATCAGGAGTTTTTTTCACTGTATATACTGTATATATATATATATATATATATATATATATATATATATATATATATATATATATATATATATATATACTGTATATATTCCTTTTGACCTTGCCTGTAAACTGGCAATAAATAAAATAATAAATAATAAATAATAAAAGACGATTCTCGTAACATGATTACTTAAAACCAGCCTTTTAAAATCTTTCGGTTTCTAATTTTCTTCCACAATGTTTCACCTATAGATGTGAACACGCATTTGAAGTTATGTTATGCTTTGACTCAAACATTTTTAAATGTACATTATTTTTTATATTGACTGTACACATGGAATGGTAGTTTAATATTCATAGGTTCATCAAGGGCAATGCCTGTAACCCTTTAAAATATACAAATATACATAATATACACGAAAGCCTTTACAAATTGGCTGTCTGTTCGAGCAAGTGGATTCTAACGTTTAATGCACCCAAATGTGTATTCCTTTGCTTTAAATATGGGAGAAGACGTTTCCCCAAACAACTGTGCAATAGGAATCTATATTCCACTAAAATAAGTAGATATTCACAAAGATCTAGTTATCTGGATAGCTTTTTTTTCAATTCAATTCAATTCAATTCAATTTATTGAGGGAAATAGGCATGGGCCTTTGAGTACCCTATTTGTAACGTAAAATTAAGTGCGGTATACAGAGAAACCGTGTGGGTTGCCAAGGTACAAAAGGCGGTCATAAAATTTGACAAGTGGTGCACGACTCTCGAGGGTTAAGATAAATGCCTCATCGCTCAGGCTCGTTGCGGAACATAAAACTGTCAAGGTTCCTTTTAAAGCTTTCCAGCGATGGTGACATCACAACGTCTTCAGGGAGGGCATTCCATGGTTTAACCACTCTGACAGAGAAGGAGAACTTGCGCACATCCAGTCTCGCCTGCTGGACACGCAGTTTCAATGGGTGACCTCGGAGATGGGTCGTGGTGGCAAATTCAAAGAAGTCCGAGAATTCCAGGCAACAATCCAATCCCTTCACAATGCGGAATGTCTGCAGGAGATCACCACGCATTTGCCTATAACTCAAAGGGAACAGATTAAGATTCATTAGGCGGGTGGGATATGGCAAGGAGCTTTGACTTCTAACCATTTTGGTGGCTTTCCTCTGGACTCTTTCGAGGCAGTTCTGATCTTGAACTGTCCAGGGTTTCCAGGCGTGCATAGCATATTCCAAATGTGGCCTAATGAATGTTCCAAAGGTCTTAGCAAAAAGATCTTCATCGAAATCCAAAAAGGCTCGTCTGATGGCATGCAACACCGAAATTGCCCTCTTCGCCACTTTCGAGCAGTGAGACGATGGTTTTAAGGTGGTGGTCATCAGCACACCAAGGTCCTTTTGGGTTTCCACGTCTTTTAAGGCTTCACCGTTGAGAAAGTAACTTCTACTTTCGGCAGATCCAGACGGGTTGCCTAAGCGAAGTATTGTACACTTATCGACGTTGAACCGCAAAAGCCAATGATTCGACCACTCCTCCAACCGAGTTAGGTTGATCTGCAGTTTATCTTCGTCAGCAGGGCTCTGGATTACATTCCAGATTTTAATGTCGTCGGCAAACATTGCTGCTTCACAGTCGAGATTCCTGACACAATCGTTCACGTATATTAAAAACAGTATTGGCCCTAGTACTGAACCCTGAGGAACCCCACTCTCGACCGCAGCAGACCTTGACCTCTCTTGGCCGATGCACACAACCTGGCGCCGACCCACGAGGAAGTTTTCGATCCACTTGAGGAGGTTACCTCTGATTCCAATTCTTTCTAGCTTGTAAAGCAGTCTCTCGTGCGGCACAGTATCGAAGGCCTTTTGAAAGTCAATGAAGGCAATGTGAACCGCGTGTCTATCTTCAAGTGCTTGGGTCCACCTCTGGATCGAATACAGCAAATTCGTTGTGCATGATCTTCCTTTTCTGAACCCGTGTTGACAGCTTGATAACAAATTATGAGTCTCTAGGAATTTCACCAATTCGCTCTTGATGATCCTTTCCATAATCTTGCCAAGGATGCATGTTAAGCTTATGGGCCTGTAGTTTGTCACTGACGCCCGGCTACCGCTTTTGTACAAGGGAGTTATATGTGCCAGCTTCCAATCGAAAGGAAGTGTTCCGGAGTCAAAGGACTTTTGAAAGAGCACTGACAAAGGTGCGGAAAGTTCATTGGCGAGTTCTTTCAGAAGCTTGGGTGGAAGCTCGTCTGGTCCTGGGGATTTCGACTCTTTTAGTTCTTTTTAATTCCTTTTGGATCAGAAATTCTGAGAATAGTATGTGGCTAATGCTTGCAGTCGGCGGGTTATCCACTGAGGGACGAAGGAACCTGGCCTCGTTTGTGAAGACTGAGCGGTAGAACTGTGAAAAGTACTCGGCTTTTTCCCTGTTTTCAGAAATTTCGACGCCCACGGCAGTCTTAATCAGCGGTATTTGATGTTTATTCCTTGTACATCTACGGAGGTAACTGTAGACTAACTTTGGATTCTGCGTTGCCTTTTGCAGCAAAGTCTTCTCAAATTCTCTTCGCGTTGTAAGAATAAGGCTTCTCATTTTGTTTCTCTGTGCTTTATACTTATTAAAATAGGCGACTTGATTAGACTCGCGATATTTTCTCCACAACTTGTGCTTCCTGTTTATTTCCCTTTTTAAGTTGCTGTCTAGCCACCCAGGACGCTTGCTGTGATGGACACTCGTTAGCGGGCAGTGGTTGTCAATAAGTTGCAGAAGAACATTTCGGAAAGACTCCCAATCTTCGTTTACGGTGCTCGAAAATATTGAGGTCCAGTTGATGTGTGTTATATCTGCTCGCATCTGATGAAAGTTTCCTCGCCAAACGTTACGCCGTTTTTCCTCTATAGCAGGGGCAACGGAGAATAAGGAGTAGTCCCATATAAGCACCACGTGATCACTACGACCGAGCGGAGGCATTGAAATAATCTCGTCAATGCTGCCTGATGTTTTCGTGAAAACCAGGTCAAGACAGTTAGCCCTTTGTCCTTCACGTGTTCTGGTGGGGAAAGGGACATGCTGTGTGAGGAGTGCATTCAAGGTCTTTTGCAGAAAAACATAATCAAAAAGTTGATTTCGGGCATGATGATTGAACAGTGCTCCAGTTAATTCCTGGTGCGTTGAAGTCACCCATAATCATTACATTAGGTCTACTGGAGAACTTTTCTAATTGTTCCAACAAGTGGGTGTCCGCGACTCGGTCTATCCTAGGTGGCCGATAGACAATGAGGACATCTAGACATGGAGAGCCAAGAGCCTTGATGTTCAACCATATGGCTTCAGTGCTGCACGCAAACTTGCTCGTCTTGTCAGACACTATTAGCACGTCTTTCACATACACAATTATTCCACCACCCTGTCGGTTTTCTCTGTCCCTCCGATATATTTGGTACCCAGACAATGTTATTTCGCTATCTAGAATACTGCCCGACAGCCAGGTTTCGGTTACTGCTATCACATCCGGAGATACTTCGGCAAGGCAAATTTTTAACTCATCAAGTTTTGATAAAAGGCTTTGCGCATTTGTATACAAGCACTTCAATTTTGCGCCAACCAAATTTCCTGTTGCGTTTGTCAATTTTATGGGCCCAACTGCGTCTCCTCTAACGTCAAGGTCGTATGTCTTTTCCGTTTCGTGATGATTTTCGGTAACTCTGGTTTCTTTAGTGAGAACGCTGGGCGTTACGGAATCAGTTCTGACATCTCTTTGGGCAATTGGTTCCCTGATGGTTTTGGCGTTAGTGAGGTGGCTGCCATTGTCCTCAGAACAATCGGTTGGTTCAATGGAAAATTCGTATTCTTTTGAACTACCTTCCCCTTGAAAATAGCCAGATTGTGTTCGCCAGCCTTCAGTCTTGATTGTAGTTCCAAGACAAGTTCCCGGCGTTTCAGCCTTTCCGCAGGGGAGTAGTCCGGTTGAAAAAAACCTCTTTATGCGAGTGACGTAGGTTAGTTTTTTTGGATAGGATCGCCTTGATTTGGTCTTTGCTCTCTAGCATTATTTTCAGCGGTCGCGGTCGCGGCGTTCCTAGGCTGTCTTCAGACTTTTTGCCGATCCGGAATGCTTTAATAACTTTTACTTCCACGCCCGGTGGGAGCAACTGGTTTAGGAGGCCATTAAACGAAGCAAGGTCTTCGGTGACACGGTCTTCTGGTCGGACTGCAGTTGACTCGTGCAAACCCTGAATAACTAAACACTGTTGTCGATCCTGGTACTTGGAATTTTCGCTTCCTCCTGAGTTCTCCTTAGGGGCACGAGAACGGTTTACAGAGCTCTCGTTGGGATTAAGTCTACCTCTGACCAAACTCTCATCTGAAGGCTTCAATGAATCCATCAGAGTTGATTGTGACTTTGTCCTCCTGTTGTGGTGTTTCCCCATTGCAGCTTGCCACGCGTTTGTTTCTTCGGATTCAACTACGGGCTCTTTATAACACCCAAGATAGCAGGATGAGATTTGTGGTTTGCTCTGGTCGTCGTCCGTAGGATTCAGAGACTGTGCTCCTGTTATCCGGTCGTTATGGGTAATCGCGTCCGAACATTGTGAGCTGTAACCAGTTGTAGTTTTTGATACTTTTCGTGCTTTAGTCACTGCCTTTTTAACTGGAATATTGCTAAGCGTATTTCGTCGAGTAATGTTATCTTGCAAGAGCTTCCTTAAGTCTGCAAGCTCATTTTCCAGTTTTGAACTCTTAGTAAAATATAAGAACATCCAACGCAAGATTCGTCCTCGTAGCCAACGGATTTGGCTGCCATTACGCTTTTTGCGCGCTTTGCTGGTTTTTGGTTACAAGTATAAACTGATGGAGTGCCAGTCGTGGATGTCGAAGCCAGCTCAACAGGCTTTCCTTTAAAGGAAGTTCCGTGACTGGTTCTGTTGCTAGCAAACAATTGTTTTGAGTCCATAAATGTTAAAACACTGGGAAAAAGTATGTTCTCCTTTGAGCGTATAACGAAAATTTCCGACTGGCTTTGGAGTATGGCGAGTATTTAATGCAATATGAGCAAAATGTTTATACTTGTTCAAAAACGCTTTTGAAAAATACTATAAACGGTATGAAGGATATTCAGGAACGACTCAGCCGTTCGGAGATATCGAAGGTCCTGGATAACTTCAGATCTTCACGAGGTTGTACACGTTTGGTTCCCTGAGTGGTTCTCAGTTTTTATTGGTGCAGAGCCTGCGCAGTCAACTTGAATAAGATGATAAACAAATTCCAATTTGATCCGTTTTTTTGACGAATTTCGGCACAAAAAAGAATTCCAGATGAGCAGGAAGCAAGTAAGTACATGCAGTTGAAACAGTATTGTCCGGATCAGTCCTAGTGAAGTGGTAACAAAGATCAAATTGTCCAAGTTGGAGAGCAAATAATTGGTGGTTATTTGCACACGACCTTGACCTTCCAACCGAATGCCTTCAGAACACTATAAAAAAGATGTCCAATAGGCGAAGAGCATCAATTTTATTTATTTCCAGTTTACAGGCAATTTTAAAAGAGAAATAAAGTAGAGGATCGAGCTGCTAGTGAAAAATAAATCCTAATCGTTCATTTAAGTTTTTCCATGAGGAAAAATTGGAGCATATTTAGTAATTCAGTATAATTGAGTATGTATAAGGGAGATAGGCAGAGCCTTTGAAGACCTATTTACAGATAGACGCTAGCAAAATATACAAATGTTACATGGCGATAGTGGTTTTTGTATATTGGTCATTGGTGTCGACGAACTATATTTCCATCAAGTAAAATATCACCAAGTCTTCTTTTAAACATTTAAACGCTATCAGCCTGAACAACCGAAGTTGGCATTTTGTTCCATTCTTCAATCACCCGTTGGGAAAAGGAGTTGGCCCGCACTTCAAGTTTGGCGTGGTTTCTCATCAGTTTGTATTGGCGACCTCGGAGATGTGTCATATTTGCCAATTAAAAAAAAATCGGCCGCCTGAAGTGCACAATCAACTCCTCTGACAAGTTTGAAGAATAAGATCATATCCCCTCTGTATTGCCTATAAAGCGAGAGGAAACATGTTAAGTCTTTATTGTCGGCCCTCGTAGGGTAGGCATTCCAACCCACTGACTAGTTTCGTCGCCCTGCGCTGAACTTTCTTCAACAAAGCGTAGTCATGCTTCGTAGAGGGGCACAACGCTTGAATGCAATATTCAAAAACCGGTCGGAGAAATGTTCCAAAAACGCGCACAAAAAGCTCTTTGTCAAAATTAACGAAGGATCTCCTGATCGCGCCTAAGACGCACATAGCTTTCAGTCACTGTAAGCCTTTCAATTTAGGGAAGTAGGCTTTGCCCTTGAGCTCTCTATTCACATGCAAAAATTTCAATGGAATAAACGTTTACAGCAATAAATCTGACAAAGGAAAATTTAGGGTCATCGATGTGTGGGCCAGACACTAGCTGCCACTACTGAAACAATCTTCAGTATATGTACAATATTTTCACAGCAAATAATTATATAGTTTGAATTTAAATGAGTCAACAGTTACTGAAAGCACCACCTCGTCAGGGAGTCTGTTCCATACTCCAACGACCCTGTGCGAAATGTGTTCCGACGTACGTCCGTGTGGACCAACTTCCTCTGCCGTTTAAAGGGATGACACCGCAGATGTTCTGTGCCAGCCAATTTCAAGAAGACAGCAAATTCCAGGGCACAATCTCAGCCTCTGACAATCCGGTAGGTTTGGATGAGGTCACCGCTAAATTTGCACAGTGTGACGATGGTTTGAGGGTAGATGTTTATTTTATTTTATTTTATTTATTTATTGCCTGTTTACAGGCAAGGTTAAAAAAATATATACAGAAGAGGGTCAAGCTGACAGTGAAAAAAAACTCCTGATCGTTGTATCAGGTGTTTTCAGGAGAAAAAACTGCAGCTTATTGAGTAATTAAAGTTCAGGACAGGGACGCGTCAACACAGGTGCCCGGTGAAGAACTTCTCCATTCAGTGTTACGGATCCGGTATTCTGCACCAGCAGGTATGTCGGCGAGCGGCTGTTTGCTGTCGACTGAGAAATAAGCCGATTGAGGTCTACAGAGCCAGCAATATTGCCCTCATTATGAAGTCCGGCACAGGATTCAGAGTCCGTGAACGCCATCAGAACCGAAGAGAGCTTCCACAGAGTCAGCACCCAAAAGTTTTGGAAGGTGTCCTGAATGTAGAAAAATAGTGACAGCTTGCGTAAACAAGGGATAGCTTTGCTGAATTTTGATACTTCTGGATAGCTTATTCCAGATTGCTCTAGAGTTTACCGAAAAAACTGTCCGTATCTAACTGTGCATGCCAAAGGAATAAATAAAATACATCTCGATGACTGGTGCGCCGAGAGAGGTCGAGGTGCCTCAGACATGTAAAGAGGTTAAATGTTCGACTGTTTAGTAGTTAAAACAGTAAAAATATTCCCTTCTGTAATCTGCGAAGACACAGCGGGTCAAGGCTTGTAAGCTCACAGCGTTGTTTGTAGGACAGGTTTCGGTGTTTTGAATAGAAAACTCTTTTTTGTAAAGAAGTGCTGGACTGATTCAATCTTCTTTCGTTCACTAGCGTGCAGAAGGCTAAATAGAAACGAGCAGTATTCCAGACTAGGCCTGACATACATTTTATAGAGGCTGATTCTAATGTTGACGGTTTTAAAATTTCTGAGAATAAACCCTGTAGTTTGGCGTGCTTTCGAGACAATCAGAGCGCAGTGCTCTGACAGATTAAGACTACTAGAATACGATATGCCCAGAGCCTTTGTAACTCCGGGTATATTAAGATCGTGACCGTGGGGCTGATGGTTGTCACCAATAACCATTACGGAGCACTTGTGCCAAGAAAGTGAAAGGCACCATGTGCGATACCACTGAGCGAAGGCCTGAAGATCATTTTTTAAGAACTCAAGCACGATGTTGCGATCGACCGGTTTATATCGATAGGCAACTTTTAAATCGTCAGCATACATAAAGGGCATACCATACTGAAAACAGTCAGGGACATCGTTGACAAAGAGGCAAAATAAAAGCGGGCCAATCACGCTGCCCTGAATAACTCCACTCCTCACATGTGTGGGGTTGGAGATAACATCAAAAATTTTAACACGTTGTGCGAGAGCATTCAAATAGGAGGATATTAAGTTCAGAAGCTTGTTACCTATGCCGAAGGAGGCAAGTTGCAGCAGTAGGAGATCATGGTCAACCCGATCAAAAGCCTTCATGAAATCGAAGTTAACGGTGTAAATTGTAAAACCGCTGTCTCTAGATTGTAGCACATGATCAAAGAAAGAGAGCTGGCAAGTGTCACAAGACCTTTTTTTCGAGAAACCCATACTGAGCCGCATTAAGTAGGTTATTATCTGTTAGGTGATGCATCATCTTGTCTTTGATCAAGGTCTCGCAGATCTTCGAGACTGCTGGTAGTGTATTTAACGGCCTAAAGTCTTCAAATGACGTAGGTCGGCCGTGTTTGGGAATAGGCAGTATGTGCGATTCCTTCCAGAAAATAGGGAAAGTTTCACTTTAAAGAGCAAGATTAAATATCTTATATAGAAGGGACGGAAATATATCGTTTGCATTTCCCTCTAGAACGCTGACCGAGACGCCATCTGGTCCTGGACTTTAAGATTGACGAAAACGCCGAATGGCTACGGTCACGTCCCAGAGGGTGAAAGTTATGGTTTCGAGGACGTTACCGTTCCAAACCCGGATGTTAGGAAAGGGGGCGACAGTATGTTCACTAAACGTTCTAGACAAGAAATCATTGATCCTATCAGCAGTCAACTTAGCGTCAGCTGTAGGGTTTCCTAAGGCGTCTCGAATTAAGTGGTGCTGCGGTTTTCTCTGCGCTTTTACTGTGCGCAAAAAGAGCTTCGCAACATTTAACGAAGGGTTTTTCGGCAAAGTTAACCTCATCAGCTTTTCGTTTTTCATCAGACAGCCTCTTAGCCTCTTCAAAGATTTGTTGGATCAAGGGCAGGATGGAAGTGTCGTTTTGTAGATGGAAACGACTGGAGAGTCTACGCAGTCTACGGCGGAATGATAAAAGGAGGTAGACTTCATCCTTGACATTAATTATTTTCTTACGGGGAACAAAACGAGATATGAGTGGACCTAGAACTTGGTAAAAAGTATCTGTACAAACATTCACATCCGAACATACAAAGAAGTAAGTTTAATCGTGGGAATTTAGGTGTGTGTGAAATTCTGAAAACACGGAAAAATCTATATTTTTGGAAAAAGTTTCAGCAGCCTCTAGTTCTAGTGTAGAAAGAACTATAGTATGATCAGAATTCCCAAGTGGATCTAAAGGTTACACTGACAATGGCTGACAACCTCTACAGAAAATAAGATGTTATCCACATTCCCAAGTCCTTTAGAACATTTACCTTCTTTAGGTGGTGACCACTGATACAGTACTGAAATTCAAACCTAATCATCCTTGCGTAACTATACCGCAGTCGGATGATTTGCATTTGTTAAAATTTATGTTTATTAGCCACTCATCATGCCATGTTTGCAAGCGATTTAAGTTTTTTTATAAGTTTCGCACATCCTCTAGTTTTTCAATCGAGTTCCATAGCTTCAGATCGTCAGCGAACATTACCTTCTCGCATGTCAGACAATCAAGACAGTCGTTCACGAATATCAGAAGCAAAATGGGACCCAGAACGCTCTCCTGCGGAACTCCACTCTAAACGGTTTCCCAGTTCGACTTGGCGTCCCCGTTACAAACACGTTGTCGCCTGCCTATAAGAAAGTCGGTCAGTCGTTTGAGTAGGTTGTCATTCACACCCATTTGGCGCCGCTTAAAGATCAGACGTCTGTGTGGAACCCTGTCAAAGGCTTTGCTAAAATCAATATAGATCGCCTCGACTGACAAACCTATTTCTAATGCTTTCATCCAGCTTTCCATCGGTTGAGCAGGTTTGTGAGGCAGGATCGACCCCTTCAAAAGTCATGTTGATATGAACTTAGCAAGTTATTCTCTTCAACATGCCTCATCAGTTCCGTTTTGATTATCTTCTCCATCATTATGTAACAGATACCTGTGAAGCTGACTGGTCTGAAAGTAGTTGGTGATGTCCTCTCTTCTCCTTTATAGATGGCGGTTATGTTGGCTATCTTCCACTCGGTAGGAAGAGCCCCCGCCTCCATCGAACTTTCAAAGACCTTGGAGAGCGGAGAGGCCAGCTGGTCAGTGAGTTCACTGAGAACGTTTGCGGATATACCATCTAGGCCAGGCAATTTAGTGAGCTCCAACTGTTTCAGAGTTTTTCTCGTGTGTCTATTGGACAGAAACCGTGCTCATTTTGTTTGTAGGTGTGGCAATACTGTAGTATTCTTCCTCGTCGAAAGGCGGCTCCTCTGTATAACGGACATAAAGAAATTGGAGAAGAGGCTGGTCTTATCAGAGTTATTGGTTAACCTGTTTCCCTGATAGTCGTTTAGATAAGGAATGGAGTCCCAATTTCGTTTTGCCTTATTCACATAAGCAAAGAACCTTTTCGAATTTCATGGTTTTGAGTGATTAAAAATCGGGACGGGGAAGGTTTGATGGAGTTGCACGGTGTAATCCTACTCCGATCATTTTAGAATTTAGAATTTATATTTGGTGAGCGCCGGCAAGGCACTGTCTAAACAAACATTCGTAACGAAATAAAAATATGACAGTGTGCAGATAAAATGTTCAAATATTTAATAATGTAGGCAGAAATTGTCCTGTTAGTGCAATTATTTCCGATGTTTTGAAATTAAAAGTGAACTATAAAATAGGCAGTGAAAAATCTCCTACCTTAAAACTGGAGTCAGAGTTCAACAGGCCTCCATTTTCGAATAGAGATTGGGAGAAAAACTGCTTAGTAAAATAAGGTAAGGTTGTATAGTAGGCCAATACTGCAGTAGCATTCAGAATGAGATAAAGAAACGTTGACATGGTTCGTTCTTGATCACTATGGCGCATGAAACGAAAGCTCGCAGAAAGGCGCCAGTAAACTTGAGGCCTCAGCATCTTTGCATCCCGAATTGAAATTCTGTGGATTTTAAGTATCCAATGAAATGGCAGCATTATAGACCGTGTATTTCCGAATATGAACGCCTGAACCGAACAGGACGGTCGGAGACTGGCGGGAGGTTTAGAAATTTCACTTTCACTTTCGTTTTTCCTTTTCGATCTCGATCTCAGCGACCGTGGCGGTAGTCGGGTCCCCACAGTTCAATGACCTACATCCTTCAAAGGATCAATCGTCTGACGATATACCATGCTCTCTGTAAAACCTTCTATCCTGGTGAAGTCAAACCCTTGTATTTCTATCACTATTGAATCTTTCCTAAGATTCCGTTTATCATTATTAGTCTCCTGCATTTCATCGGTTACGTACTCTCACGAATAAACAAACATCTAAACTCTACATTATCTGCTTCTTTATACCTTGATATGAGTGAGTCCCTTTAGCAAGACAAGTCCGAAATGGATGAATCCCTTACAGAGCTGGCCCTTTTAGACTGTGAAACGTCATTCACTGTATCTACGCCTGATATCGAAGGAACGAGTCAACATCCTATCGACGGAAAGAAGAAGGACGTTATATTGGTGGCAGCCGGTGTCAACCCGTACTCACCTCTTATACAGCCTCAGACGTCCCACACTCAGAACCCTCCTACCCCTATGACAGACAACCGCCCCGACCCACTTCTAGCCCCTGGCGCTTACCAACCGGGCCAAAACCTTTAGGAATAGCTGATCGAACTCTTCTCATTCCTCGCCGATGTCTCTCCAACCAACAACACCCGTTATATGTTAAGATACCTCTCCTCTCCAACCCGCAAACTTGTCCTTACTGCTCTGCTATCCACCCTCTTCAACAACTAGTTAAGTCCGGGTACCGCCAATCAATGTTTTTCGAACCTCCGCCAGACGCACGACCAATCTGTAGACGACTTCGCCCGAGAACTCGGTCGCTTAGCATCCCTTGCTTTCCCCACACTACCACAGGTCGATCGGGATGAACTCATCCTACACCATTTTGTGACAGTCCTCCTCGATCACACGACCCCAAAAATTATCGTCTTAACCCACCACCAAGTCTGGCGGCAGCAATCCGTCAATGCAAGAGATTCGACGATATAAGGAGAAATCATGATTCACTGGGGATTCGAGGAAGAGAAAAAATAATTTAAAGAGGGCCCTTTAAATTCCCGATGGTCCTTTCTCCAAGTCATAGAGAATGCTGCTCGGAAAAGATAAGAAAAATAATAGGTTAATAGAATCAGTGTTAAGATAAATGTACATTCTTCGCTTGAACGCAGATAGACTAGTTAGCAAACTTATTTCAATCGGCAAGTTATTCCAGAGAAAGTTTTACCTAGAAGCAAAACGAAGAGAGCGTTCAGATGCAAAGGATGCAGGAGGAGGTATATTAAGTGCCGAATTTCTTAGGTTTTAATGAAGACTAACGGGCGTATTGACAGAAAACGTGGGGAGATTTGAGCTATTATTTAGTCGAAAAAGGAGACAAAAGCCTGCTTCCAGTCTCTTGACCCAAAGAAATTTTAGCTTTGTCAGCTGGTCTCTAGTTGAGTAGGAAGTATTTGAAAGAGTTGGATACATGATTTCTTTGTAAAATGTATTTTGACATTTTCCATTTTTCGAACGGCTAGATTCGTCCAGTAAGCCAAAAAAGGTCAGAAAAATTCAAGAATGGGAACTACAAACATACGATAAAGTCTTAACTTAATTTCCGGAAGGCAGAAATTATACGAAATGAGGCCGTACATCTGAATAACTTTTACTGTAATTCTCTCGGCATGAGACAAAAGATTTACTTTATTGGTGTAGCTTAAGCCAAAGTCCTTGATAATTGAACATTCAGTGATAGGGCAACCTTCAAAAATAGCAGTTTGCGACAGCCTTACAGGCCCAAAGCTCATGTAGTGACATTAGAATTTGAGAACTACATTAGTTATGTGGAGATCCACGCCGAAAGAGCGTCTAAGTCCGAATGAATTTGTTCTAGGCATCGTTCGACCGTAGATTTAGAGAAAGAATAAACACATTTAAGGTCATCAACATAAATATGAGATTGAGAATGTTTAACTATCGATTTAATATCATTTATGTAAAGTAAGAACAACAAAGGAGCTAATACGGTGCCTTGAAGGACACCACTCACAATCGGGGATCCGGGATTCTGCCCCAGCAGCAGGTATGTCGGCGAGCGGTTGCTCGCTGTTGACTGAGGATTAAGCCGATTACGGACTGCAGAGCCAGCAATATTGCCCTCAGCATGATGTCTGACACAGGATTCAGAGTCCACAAATGCCACCAGAACGGATGAGAGCTTCGACCACTTCAGCACCTTAAAGTAATGGAAGGTCTCCTGAATGTACAAAACTAGTGACAGGTCTCGTAAACAAACGATAGCTTTGCTGAAGTTTGATACTTCTGGGTAGCTTATTCCAGATTTAGAATTAAGAATTTATATTTGGGTAGCACCAGCAAGGCACTGTCCAAACTAACATTAGTAACGAAATAAAGTTATGAAAATGCGTGCAGATAAAATGTACAAATACTAAATAATGTAGACAGAACTTGTTCTGCTAGGTCAAAAGTTAGCGATGTTTACAAATTAATTATGAACTAGAAAAATTAGGCAGTGAAAACAAACTCCTACCTTAAAAATGGAGGCAGAGTTCAATAAGCCTTCATTAAGGAATAGAAGCTAGGAGAAAAAACTGCTAAGGAAGATAAGGTCAAGGGGTAGACTAGGGTAATACTGCAGTAGCATTTCAGAACGTGATAATGAAACGTCGAGATGATGCGTTCTTGATCACTTAGGCGTATGAAACTAAATCTCACGAAAATGGGTCAATGAACTTAAGTCCTCAGCATTTACTGAAAAAAACTGCTGGTATCTAATGCTGCGTGTCAGAGGAAGAAATAAAAAGATATCTCGATGACTTGTTCGCCGGCAGTCGTCAAGCTGCCTCAGAGTAGTAAGGGGTTAAAGTTACAACGGTTAAAAAGTTTAAACAGTCGAGGTTTGTAAGCTAACAACGTTTTCGGTAGGACAGGTTTCAGTGTTCTGAAGAGAAAACTCTTTCAGTCAAGAAGTGCTGGATTGATTCTATCTTCTTTTCGTCCACTAGCATGCAGAAAACATAATAAAATAGAGCAGTATTCCAGACTATGTCTGACATAAATTTTATAAAAGCTGGTGCTTATATTGTCGGTTTTTAAATTTCTGAGAATAATCCCAGTAGTTTTGCGTGCTTTTGAGACAATCAGGACCCAGTGTTCTGACAGATTAAAACTACTAGAATATGATATGTCCAACCCCTTAATAACTCCGAGCACATTGAGGTTGTGGCCGTCTTTACTTAGCTGAGTCTGATGGTTGTAACCAATAACCATAGCGGAGCACTTGTGTCAAGAAAGTGAAAGGCGCCATATGCGACACCACTGAGGGAAGCCCTGAAGATCCTATTTTAAGAGCTCAAACACGATGTTGCAATTGACCGGTTTATATCGAAAGGTTTATTTGAAATTCTCAGCGTACATAAAGGGCCTACCATACTGAAAACAATCAGGAACATCATTGACAAAAAGGCAAAATTAAAGCGGGCCTAGCAGCCTACCCTGAATAACTCCACTCCTTCCATGTGTGGGGTTGGAGATAACAGTGGAAATTTAAACTCGTTGTGTGTGAGCATTCAAATAGGAGGATATTAAGTTCAGAAGCTTGTAACCTATGCCCAAGGAGGCATGTTTCAGCAGAAGGAGATCATGGTCAACACAATCAAAATCCTTCGTAAAATCTAAATAAACGTAATAAATTGCAAAACCGCTGTCTATATATTGAAGCACATGATTAACGAAAGAGAGCTGGCAGGTGTCAGGAGATTTTCTTTTTAGGAACCCATGCGGAGCCACGTTTAGTAGGTTATTCTCTGTTAGTTGACGCATAATCTTGTCTTTGATCAAGGTCTCAAAGATTTTCGAAGCTGTGGGAAGTGTATGTATTGGCCTTAAGTCATTAAATGACGTAGATCAGCCGTGTTTGGGTATAGGCAGAATGTGCGATTCCTTCCATAAAATAGGGAATATTTCGCTTTTAAGAACAAAATTAAATGTCTT